>PVHY01011868.1:28075-46484 GCA_004024945.1 Uropsilus gracilis
CTTGTTTCTGCTAATATGATTTCTTCTAAGTACATCCATGTTGTTATACAATCATATCGAATTTGTCATTTTTAATTGATGAGTAATATTCCATTGTGTATAAATACCACATTTTTTCATCTAGTCATCTGTTTTGGGGCATTTAGGTTGCTTTCATGACCTTGCAATTATAAATTGTGCTGCAGTGAACATCCGAGCACAGGTGTCCCTTTGTACCCACGTTGAGGTCTTTTTTGGGTAGATTCCCAAGAGAGCAATTGCTGGGTCAAATGGTAGTTCCATTTTCATTAACTTGAGGGTCCTCCACAAAGCTTTCCATAGAGGTTGGACCAGTTGACATTCCCACCAGCAGCGTGAGAGTGTTCCTTTCCACATCCTTACCAGCAATTCTTGTTGCCCGTTCTTTGGATGTGGGCCATTCTTACTGGTGTAAGGTGGTATCTCATTGTGGTTTTGATTTGCATTTCCCTTATAACTAGCGACATTGAGCAATTTTTCATGTGCCTGTTGGCCATTTGTATGTACACCTCTTTGGAGAAGTGTCTTTTTAGTTTTTCTCCCCATTTTTTTATTTTAACCTTCCTAGCTTAGCTTTCAAAAGCACCTTGTGGGGGTGAGTGTATGGGAGGGGACTTCTGCTCCTGGACCTGATGTAAGCACAGGGAAGGGCTTCTCACCTGTGAACTGCAGTAGTGACACAGAGTCACCACCATCTGAATCTCCCCAGCAATCAATGTATGCCCAGTTGTAGTCAGCGTGGTCTCAGAATGCTGTGAATGTCCTCTCTGGAGTCTGCTGATGGCCAATGTGCTGGTTCCTCCCGGAGAAGCTGCAGGTGACTGTAAGTGGTTTTGCCAGGCTTCAGCCTTCCGTATCCCCCCAGCAACCAAGGTGTTACCAGCTGGGGTTAGTTGGTGCTGGGATTGGAGGTGATGCGGCTGCTGATGAGGGCAGAGGTTCCAGCTGGCTGTGGTGACTCTTGCACAGACATACATCGTGGTATACCCAAGGTTCTCTTACCACCTTGTCATCTGTGAACAATAGTCTTAATCTCTGGTGCCCATCCCTCCCCTGATTTTACCCCACAATCCTTCCCTTGCGCTGTGCTTTAGTTCTACTGACAGTTTGTTAGTTTTAAGTTTTATTTGTCCTTTTGTTTGTTTGCTTTCCCTGTACCCTACATATAGGTGAGATCATCCTGTATTTCTCTTTTTCTTTCTGATAGCAGGAATCATGGCAATTTTCTCTGAACAAAAAACAATTTTCTAATTTTCAAATTTCTAAATATGGTAACTACTAAGTTAGATATAATTTCAGAAAACAAAGAGAAAGAAAAAAAAGCAAAAAGGCAAACAGTAATTTCAAGCAAATGAGTAGAAGTGACAAAAGTTCTATGTCTAACTGTTTCCAAATTCTAAGTGATTACTAGTTTTTGCTAGTTAGCTTTACACTCTCTGTATGCTATGAATAGGAATACTGGATTTCATTAATTTTCAACAATTATAGTCATAATTATTATGAAATGTAGCTTGTAGTAATGCAAAAAATTCCATGTCATATTTGTTGAATAGTAACTTCACCACTAATTTTTGAATTCAAATTGATATTATTAGTACTATATTCTAGTGAAAAGACATATTAATATTACTTCTTTGTGTCATATTCATTGCAATTTTCAAAACAATTTCAAAAATTACTCTGAAAGAGGGAATGCATGTCTCTTTAAGAGGAAAAAATATGATAATTTACTACAAGCATGTCACAAAATCTTTTATATAATTACTTTGAATTTTTATATTAAGAATTTAATTTTGCTAGGATGGAATCCAGTCAGAAAGAGCTTTATGTTTCCAAAAAACACAAGCTGAGGAAGGTTACGTATACTCTATATGTGTCAGACCTACTTGTTTTAAGAAATAGAAAACTTCTATTGAAGCTGGAAGAGATTTCAGACTTTTGTGGCAGAAACTATTAAAAATAGATTTTTTAGGAAGAATTTTCATGAAAGATACTAGAATCTACTCCCCGAACCATTAAATGACTTTGAGTACATAATCAGTCAAAACTTTGGCATTTTTAAATTATGTCGACAAATGTGCAAAAATTGAACTTTTAATAAGGATTTAAAACATTTCATGACATTCATGAAGTCCCTGTGATATGCCAAGAGGTGGAGAAAAGACAGATGACATAGTTTTCTTCCATTTGGGAGCAATTACCATAAACTACAACAGAAAAAAATGGTTAAATGAGATCTTTTTATATTATCTCTTCCAAGATGCAAATGGTTTAAGAGAATAGGAAGGGGAAATATGAAGAATGCTGACTTTACAAAATGAATTGCCCTGTTTGATAGCTGACTGTTCAATTACACATCCTAGTGGATCTTTTCATCAAATGGGAAAAGTAGAGATCCTGTCATTTATTGCTAGCCACAGTGCTACAGAAGGGGTTTGCATTTAAAAAATGTAATAAACATTGATTTGTAAACTTTGATGGGACTGATGGCATATTGCCCTGTGTAGAAAGTTTAAATATGCAAAAGAAACAGACAGTAGAATTCTGTCTTTTCTAACTCCAATTTGTTTGTGGGAAAATGGAAAATAAATTACTAGCACAATTTAAAAAACTAAAACATGTTAAATATGTCATCTAATTGCCATTCCCTTACAGGGAAATTTGATCACAGAGATAAGTGGTGATGACAGCAAATGACCTGCCTTGTTTTGCATTGACTATAAAGTGAAATTTGAAGGGAAAGTGGTATGTCAGAAAGACAGGATGCTTCATGTCTTGTGCCTGTTATGGCTCAGTCTCTGCAGCCTGGAAGCATCCTTGGCTGGTGAAAAGAATCTGAGCAACTGGTATTGGCCTCACTAGTCAAAGTTTCTGGTGCATGGATATTTGGGTTGGGTATGCTGGGAACTTCCTTCCTTTCTTTGTTCTAGTCACCCCAAAAGATTTAGAAGGGAGTTCTCATTGAAATACTACTGTGTTTTTGGTAAGAACAAAAAATTATCAGCAAATATTTCCATAGAAATTTTCATGTGTGTTGTTTTCATTGTTTTCCATCCAATATTGCTGGTAGATAAATACAAACCTTATAGTGTCTTCCAAAAAGTGGTTAGATAGTTCAGTTCTTGGAAGTCCCAATTAGCGTCAGCCTGAGACTATAGAGAAATAGAATTGGTCACTTACCCTGGTTCAAATCTTTGACTGAAGGATGGCTTTCTTGTCTGGGTCTCACAGGCTTATGCCTTTAGTGTAAAAGAAGAACTAAGCACAGTAAGAGTATCTGCAAGAATAGTACAAAGTCCTGAGTCTCAGTAACCAGCATCAAATGCAGAATTAAACTTATTCTCTACAGGATGACAAATGCTTAGTAAATATCTATGAATGCATGAATGAAGGTTATCCCTTACTCTGGAAGACCTTATGTTGTAATAAAATTTTTCCATAGATCTGAGGATTTGACTTTTAGATTTAATTTGTCCAAAAATGATACAATAGACAACTTTCTAGTTCTAGAAAACTGATAAAATATATAATATATTGCTATAAACCTTGCTTTAGGAGAAATCAGGTAAGTCTTAGAATATAAGACTCTAAAATCAAGTCAGGGGTTCCAAATTCAATTCACATTTTTTATTTCAGGATGATCATGACAATTTCTAACTTGGTTCAAGTCTCTTTGATTAAGGGTATAAAACAATTTTGTGACAAAAGCAAACACTTATGTAACCAGGGGTATCTTGAATAAAATTAGAGGTCTTATACTGTCACCTCTATGACACAGCCAAGTTTTTGTAATTTTCTGTGGCAAATATGTAACTGCAATTAAAGTAATGTGTTACCTTTAAAAAGAAAATATTCACTTGCTTCTGTTGAGAACCCAGTTACTTTTAAATTTATTCAACCTTTGCAATATCAGAACACATTTACTTTGGGGGAGTTAGTATTTTCTAAGAAACACCACATAAGCAGAAACTGTTCTCATAAAACATATTTTATAGTTTCTTTATTTAGCAATTGTATTTAAAACAAATGGTAAGAACACTAAGATCTTGCTAATAATAGTTTCATAGTCACCCAATCCTACCTAGCATCATCATTTTTCAGCAGCCAGTAAATATGTAAATTACTTTCAGTTGAGTAAAGAATGCTTTCCACTTTGAAGATAGAGCTATAATTCAAGTGTTTTTCTTGTTATAAGCTAATTCCTTTTTCTTTCAATTCTTGGATTTTCTGAGAGCTCAGTGCTAAAGGCTGACTGTTTACTTCATAAACCCCATAATCTTGGAATGGAAAGACTGGCTTTTGACTAAATGATCTCAGGAAAACCATTTGGCAGAAAATATATAGACTCTTCTATGTATTTTGCTTTCAGACTTCCTTACCTTAAAAATTTCCTGGAACAATCAGTTTGTGGCTTAACTACTAGACTTATCTCCTCAGGTTCATGGTGCCAGAAGTAGTTTTGCTTTAAAAAAATCAAATATGCACTAGTGTGGATCAAATACACTGGCAAGAAGAAGTATTTCAGAGGACACAATTTATAGGTTTTGGGGTTTGGAACTAAGGGAAAAGGATTGCTACACTTAACAAGTAATAAGTGATGATATTGTCAAATGTCAATTTGTAGGACATTAATCAGAAGGCATCAAATATTTCTTTATAAGATGTTGAGGAGATGATTGCTTTTAAGGGTACACAAAGAGCAATGCAAGGAAAAATTTTGTTCAAAAATTTTATCTAGATTTAAGTTTTGTTGGAGACTAACTGATTATTATCTGGGGGAGAGTGCCTTTGATAAGTACCTGAGCATTCTGAAAAGTAAAGATGCAGCTATTCACTTACATTTCTGATAACATCTGGGAAATACAAAACAAACAATAAGAGTTTAAAATGTCAGTAAAAATATTTATAATTGTTACATTAATAGTTTCAGTCACCTGAAACTCTACCTCGTGAGTACTTTCACATACCAGCAAGAAATTAATTTTAGAAAGTAAGTCCTTGGACTAGGGATAAAACTAGTTAGTATCAAAAACTGCAGGGTACTCTTCCTTGTTTCATTTATTTATTTATTCTCCTAGACATTCATTGATCTGACAAGTATTTGTGGGGCCTAGTTCCAGGCATTGGAGAAATAACTGTGAGCAAAAAAACTTACATTCATGTTTTTTGTTTTGTCACAAGTAAACAAAAAGTATATATACTTGCAACCTATTCATTACTGAAAGATTCTAAAAAGAAAAAGAAAGTACGTAAAGTGGAAACAGTGATGGAGGTCAGAATATGTCAAGAAGGAGACAGAAGAGGGAACAGTTGTGGAAGACAAAGCGATTTTTTATGAGATAAAGAAGACTGGGATGGAGCAGGAATGCAGAGGAAGCAGGGGAAATTTTAGTGGAAAGTCAGAAATTCTTGTTGGATATGTTTAATTGGAAATGCCTATTAGATATTCACATGGAGATGCTGATTTGGCAGCTGGATGTTAGGAACTCTGATTGATGTCAAGGCTTCATATACTTAGATTTGGAGTCAAGTACATTGTTAATGGTGTTTGAATTCTCAGGTCTGGGTTAGAAAGCATAAGAAGTAAAAGAAATCAGTGTAAATGGAGAAGACTGAGAATTAAACCTGGAACACTCCAAAATTTAAGGGTCAAGTAGAGAATGAGGAACAATACTGGCAACTGAGAAGGCCTAGCCTGCGTGGAAGGACACATCGTGGCTGACAAGTCAAGATTAAAGGATGAGTAATGGATGACATGTTGCTGACAGAAAAATTAATTGTGAGAAATAACTTTGTTTAAATGGAAGATACACAGAAAAATCCAGGAAAAAGAACACATGATGAAGAGTGATGGAGAGAATCATTAATGTCATAACTGGCTTTTTGGTCCCTGCATATCTCTGATGCAACTTCCTTCTGTCATGATTTAAATCTTGAAAAGAGACATTTACCTCACTGCATTCCAAAGGGAACTTTATCTGGTAATACAAGAAATATTTCTATTCAAAGTTGTCAGAGACTGTGTATGCCAGTTCTTTGTGATAGAATTTAAAATCTCTGCATTCAACCTTCTCCCACATGCAATCATGCAGCACGCAGGTGCTATGTTTATTTCACCATAGTGTACATCAATATATAGCATATTTGTCCACTTCCATCCATCATCACTGCCAACATCCTTCTTTAAGTTAGTAGCCTTTTTTCTTTTCTGAACTCCTGCAACTGCTATGTTAGTTTATTGGAGAAGCAGTCACCATGATGAATTTCCATGTGCAAGGATTTATTGGGAGAAACACCTGTGACAGATAAATATATAGGGACCAGAAATAGTCAGAAAGGCCTTCAGATCTGGACAGATCTGGCACCTGTGGAAGAAAAAGAATGGTGCAGGAAACAGACAACAGGGGCAGTTCTAAGAAAGTTTCAAGCACATGAAGAATTCCCAGGCACAGTTGAAGATGAATGGAGTCATACAGCTCATGGGTGGGCTAGCACTATTGCAGTACCAGACAGAAGCAGGGATTGAGTGGAACTTGGGTGGATGAGGGGTAGAAGCATGAAGGTGGAGATTTGACTTGATTCAATTGTGTCACTGAGGCACAGTGTGGGCCACAGCTGGGGGGCTGGCAGTCAGTTAAAGCTGAATATAGGCAGCTCTTTTAGCTGAGATTTGAAGTCAATGTGGTTGGAATTATTTAAACTTTGACCCTTACAGAAAGGTATACACAGAGTTAAAATTCAAACCCTGTGATGTATTTACAGGGGCCTTGTATCTCTGAGGTTGGTTTTGAGAGTGCTGGAAAAATTATGAACTAGATTCAGAGGGTATTCCAGGAAAGCAAAGCTGCTGCCGTGGAAAAGAAGCATTGTTTTGCAGGACCCACCTTAAAAAGAAAGTTCTCAAGGAAAAGATGAGATGGAACAAATGTCTTCTTTCTCCTCCCGTCTTATAGTCACCTACTGGAGTTTTTGTTTGAAGAGCCTAGTAGAGAAGGAGTTGGGAAAGCAGAAATGTGGTTTGGAGTCCCAAATGCATCCTCACAAGACATGGTAAAAGAGGGTGGATTTGGGACTTAGAGACAAATATCTTAATAACTGGCACACCTTGAATATGGCAAACATGCACAGGGCAGATTCAATGTTGATAGGGCAGATGGATAAAGAGAATCCTGGAGTTCTCGGTGGATTTAATAGGCTTAAATGCCCTCAGGGAACCAAGTACACAGACACACCAGGCAGGGAGGCTGACTGCCAAATCTCCCAGCCTGATGCCAGTCTCCACCTCTCTCTCTGGGCTTTCTGTCTCTATGTTCTTTCTCTCTCATCTCTTTTATAGTTGTTCTGCTTGTTCTTGTAGTATTGCTGCTGCCGCTGCCCATGTTTTACCCCTGTTCCCAGGTTAAGTTGTGCACACTCACACATGTGCTCATTCATGCTCTGTGAACCCAGGTGTCCCAATTATGGTGTACATGCCCCACACCCATGGTCCCAACTGCCCCCTGCATAGGACACAGGTGGTAGCTGCAGGGGCCAGTGACACAAAAACAGTCTTAGTAACTCATTTACCCTACATGTTGTGATCTGTTTTCCATTTTTCCAAGTCAGGAAACTCCTGTTTTGGCTCATCCTTTCCAGTAACTACACTGCAATCTCTGGACCTTTCTGATACCAGTGACCTTGAAACAGCTCTTCAGATCCAGGCAGAAAGCATTAAGAGCACATCTAGCATGTTCTATTCTCAATACTATACTCTCCGTTTTTAGTTTCCTTAGGACTGGAATTCATTTTCCTTCTCACAGACAGAAATGTCTCCTTATTCCCTGGTTTTTGAACTTTGATTTCTGTTCCTGACTCCTGCTTTTGAGCCCTAAGTCCCTTCAAGATCAGTGTCCTTTACTGAGTGGTTTGACCTCCCTTAGGTTTCTGACGACCTCAAGTTTCTCCAGTTTACTCCCAAGTATGGTCGTTTCTTACTGACCACTACAGGGATGTGACTAAGAAGTGCCTGGTTTCATCATATGCAAATATCACGGAATGTAATTACACAAACCTTGATAGTTACTACACACCCAGGCTATGTGGCAGAGCATATGGGGACACTGTTGTTTAGTTTTGAATCATTGTTGACGGAAATGTCTTAAGTGACACATGACCACTAAATGCATTGTCTGTCCTGTTCTTTCCAGAGTGCTACATGCAGTTGTTGTTCATTAAATATTGCTTGAACTGACAGAATTGTTTCAACAACCCTGGACAACCACAGATGTATGTGCAAAGAGGTAATTAATAGCAGGAATTTATAAAACCCTCTAAGGATTTTTTTGAAGGGTGTATATAGTAAAATTTTTAGAATATGCAGGTAAAAAAGAATCATCAAGTGTATTATGGAGTTTGCTTTCATTAGGGTTGCCAAATGAAACATTTTTTGTCCCATACAATATTTATAATATTTATGATATGTTATGCTTTTTATCTGAAATTAAAATGTAATTTGACCTCTGTTATTTTTATTTAGCAAATCTGACAGCTCTATGTAATAATTTGAACTCTAACTATTCAAAGATATGAAAATCATTCGTAGCTCCTAAATCATTAAACTGGCTGGCCAGTTTTGGCCCAAGGACTGTGGTCTGTCGACCTTCAACCTACTGTGTCAGTCAAGATCCAGTTTCAGGAAACACAAATCACTTGCAGAAAGGGACACAATTTGGAAACTTAAGTGCTTACAAAACTCATTGGCGTAACTAGAAGAGTAGGCTTTATATTGGCCTTTCAGGAACGAATTCCAGAACAACATGGTCGAACTGATCTACTTAAGGAAATTGCTGCCGCAATCCTGTCTTTAGTATTAGCTTCTGTCAGCACTGTTGACTCCAGGATCATACCTCTTTACCTCTGATGGAGAAATATGGAAGGCAGGACTGTTGATTTCAGACTTACACAGTGTCTGCTAATCAGTACCAGTTAATTCTGCCTTTAGTACTACCACTTTTCACACTTAATTCAATTCTGAATGTCTCTTGCATGTATATCTTACTGGCGAGCCTATGCTACACCCAGAACATTCTGGGTATCTGAGAAACAGAAGGAGTTTGAGAAATGGAACTCTTAACTTTTTGCATATTATGAAAAGTTGATTATGAAAAGAACTGATTTCATATGGAACAAACCTACATATTACGTCTACTTCCTACCTCCTGCCCAGCCTTCTCCTGTTTCTTGCTATTGGGTAGGGGTTTTTGATTTGTATCTATGAAGACATGGATAAGGTCTGTGATGCTATACCAGTGGACATAAATTTTCTATTTTGGAACTTCATCTCTTATTTT
The DNA here is from genome assembly GCA_004024945.1 of Uropsilus gracilis. Lineage (NCBI taxonomy): Eukaryota > Metazoa > Chordata > Mammalia > Eulipotyphla > Talpidae > Uropsilus > Uropsilus gracilis. The sequence goes on from PVHY01011868.1 coordinate 37,423, forward strand.
GATTCTCTAATCAAAATTAGAGGAAGATACAAGGAAGATACATTCCTTTTCCTTTATGTTTTTGTTTACGCCAGTTAACTTCCTAAATCTTATGATTCTTTTACTTCATCATCATGACTCCAGACTTTCAAATCTAAATTGTTTCAAAGTATTCTTTCCATCCAATGTCAGTAGGCACAGAGACAAAACATCAGACACACAGCAGAATTCAAACAAATGTACTTAAGTAAAAGATTCAAATGAAACATACAAGTAAATTCTCCTGAATTTACTCCCTTTCTCAAGCTATCTCAGCACATATAATCTTCAATTCATGCATTGAATCTTCAGGCATTCTTTCTCAGGGACAACCTGTCTTTCAATCTTTAGTCTGGAATCTCTTCCCAATTCCTTCTTTCCTTCCTCCAGCAATTATTCCTTGTATTTTTGGTGCCTTTATTATTTCCCTCTCTATTAGTGTCATCCTTTCCACTGTAGACATACTCGGTCTCCAACTTTATATGACTCTTTCAATTATACACCTTTTGAATTACTACCCACACTTAATTCACACAAATTCTCACAGTGGTCTTTTATTGCTTCTACTTCTACCTTTCATTTATCCTTTTGTAATCTTGATTTGTTTTAAAAAGGGGGGTGGTCTGAATGGGAGAAAATATGATACAAGTGATGAACACCTGAATCATTTCTGTAAATAGGTTTGGAAAATCCATGACTTACCTTAGGTAGATATTTGAGATGTACCAGATTTCCTTTTTAAGGTACAGATTCCAGGCATTCAAACCTCAAATTCTGAGCTACCATGTCTGTCTATTTATATTGGAAACTAATATCCCCCCCCCCATACTAATGTTGCCATCTTATACCATATCATCTTTAATCTGTGGCTTCACTTTTCAAACCGTATCCAATCAACTGCCAGATTCTGTCAACAATTCAGGTTTCTTATATTTGTTTTTTCTATTTCCATGTTTTTTTTTCCTCTTCATTTATTCTTGCCTGGACATGCCATGTAATCTCATTATATGTATTGAATTTGAGTTTTTGAAAACAATTAAAATGTATATACAAGCTAATTTGTTGCTTCTAAGACACAAAAGATTTAGGGGGTACTGATTAGTTAAGGACACTGAAATATAAGGGTGGTTTATTAAAGTGTTTTCTCGTGGATATCCTTTGGAATAGATTCTTTACTGGGAACCCACTGAGATTCCTTGTACTTGGAGCAATATTTTTGACTCATGCTGTTGTTCTATAGCCACTTATAACCATTCTCTCCTATAAATATATTTTATACTATAATGAAAGTTTATTATCCATATATCTTTGAAAATTTGGAATTTGGTAGACCTTTAGAACTGCCACTGAGTCCATTCTGTGTAAAATTTATAGCCCTGTAACAATTTCTATTTGTATCTTTTTCTGTTTTGCCCAGGTTTTGTTAGCAAGGTGTCATTTATATTTTCACATGATTTATGTGATCGAATAAGGGATATCATTTTATACATTTTGCACCTAAAATGCATGACTCACCATATTATATTTTAATGTCATTTCACCAAGCATTTCTTGTGCACTTATTGAATTTCACTGTAATAAACATTGGGAATACAAATAGACTACGACTTGATCTGTATCTTGGAAGAATTCAGCATCTGTACTAATCAGACTAGAGCACTTAGGAAAGTAAACTTTTTGGCTCTCTCTTCAAAACAGAATCCATTGGTCTTTGCAGTTATCTGTTTCCATGCCTGTGGGAGCTTGAATTAAGGTCAAGTTCTTCTGGTAGCACTCAGTCAATGATTTAGAATGGTGGAGGTCCATATCCTAAAACAAGAATTTTTGCCTAAAACAAGAATTCAACATAAATAATCTTCATAATGAATTTCCCCACTGGTTTGACCATGATTTTCTTAGCACTACACTGAGGGCTAAAGCTCTTCTTACTCAAGTTTGAGTCCATTTTTTGTACCATTTGCAGGTAAATACATGACATTGTATAAAAATTTTCCCTGCTGATTTCTGACCCTTCTTTCCTTAAATTTCATAAACTTGACTTGCAATAAATTTTTTATACTCCCTCTTGGCTTATGCTTCTCAGAGTGCCTGAACTGATAACACACAGACTTATAAATAATTATTAAAAATGTGATAACTATTATAATTAGGAATATGTGCAAACTGTTATGGGAAATTTTTTTTTTTTACCTTAGATAGCTTTGTTACAGTTTCTACTTCAAACTCTGCCTATTTATTATTTAAAAACTATATTTATTTATTTTTAAGGAGGTAACTGGTTTAGCACACTGTAATTTAGGGAAATAGGTTCACACGTGCTCAGATATATATCACTACAACCACAATCACCACCAAAATACTCATAATCTTTTACCATAGGCCATTGGGCTTCCCGCAACCCTTTATTTCCCCACTTCACCAACCTTCTAGTAGCCTGAATTCTGAAACTCTGTTTATTAATGAACATCTAATATTGCATTACAACTGCTTGCTTATATGTCTGTTGCTCTATTAGAAAGTGAGCTCTTTGAGAGACAATGCCATTTTATCTTGGTATGGTGAAGAGTCTTTCATCCAGTCAATTGTGCTAGAAATGTTTGTTGAGAAATAGGACTTTGAGGAAAGCATCACAGAGGAGGAAGCAATGATTCATGTTTTGAAGAATGAGCTCTTACTTTCCAGGTCAGCAATGAGGATGAGTACTTGACAGAAGGATCATCACCTAGTATCTTGTCTTAAACACAGAAGCATGAACAAATATTTAGGAAAATATTTATTGTAAGTAATTTTGAAAGGGTAAAACTTACTGTGTTTGTGGTTGTTGAGGAAAGGGAGATGATAGAAATATAAATTAATTTTGCACAACATAGGCCCTTGCTGATTATTTGTATATAAAAACCTCTCTCTCTCTCTCTCTCTCTCTCTCTCTCTCTCTCTCTCTCTCTCTCTCTGTGTGTGTGTGTGTGTGTCTGTGTAGTAAGATGAGGTGAGGTGACTTTTCCTGTTGTTCTTCTTTTTCTACAATTTTGAGTTGGGAGATGAGGTTTTTTCTTTGTACAGCTTCTTTGTTTTTGACATGGGCCTGTATTGCTATGAACCTTCCTCTTAGATATGCTTTTGCTGAGTCCCAGGCATTTTGAAAAGTTGTGTCTTCTTTTTCATTCATTTCGAAATAAGTTTTAATTTCTTCTTTAATTTCTTCAATTACCCATTCTTTGTTTAGTAGCATATTGTTTAGTGTCCAAGTATTGGCCACTCTTCTTGCTTTTTCTTCATTGTTAATTTGTAGTTTGATGCTTTTATGATCTGAGAAAAAGGTTGGTATAATTTTAATTTTTGTATATTTATTCAAATTTGTCTTGTGTCCTAATATGTGATCAATTTTAGAGAAGGATTCACGTGCATTTGAAAAGAATGCATATTCTTTTCCTTGGGGGTACAGTGTCCTGTATATATCTATGAGGTCCATTTGGTTTAGGCCTTCTTTTAAAGCTTTTGTGTCCTTGTTTGTTCAGTTTTTGTTTTGTTGATCTGTCCTTTGGTGTGAGTGGGGTGTTAAAGTCTCCTACTACATATGTGTTTTCATCAATATTTGTTTTCAGTTCTGCTAGTAGCTGTCTTATGAATCTTGGTGCTCCCTCGTTTGGTGCATATATGTGGATAATTGTTTTGTCTTTCTGGTAGGTTGTACCCTAAACTATTAGGTAGTGACCATCTTTTGCCTTTGTTGCTTTTTTTATTTTGAATTCTACTTTGTCTGCTATGAGAATGGCTACCCTGCAGAAGACAAGAAATAATAAAAATCAAAGAAGAAATAAATAACCTGGAAATCAAAAAGACTATCTAGAAGATCAACAAAATGAAAAACTGGTTCTTTGAAAAAATAAATAAAATTGATAAACCTCTTGCAAAGTTCACAAAGAAAAGAAGAGAGGACACTCAAATAAACAGAATCACAAATGAAAAAGGAGAAATTACAACAGACACAAAAGAAATCCCCAGGATAATCAGAGACTACTCTGAACACCTATATGAAAACAAATACAACAACTTGGATGAGATGGACAGATTCTTGGAAAAATACAACCACCCAAAATTGAAAAAAGAAGAAATAGAAAACCTAAGTAATTCAATCACAAGCAGTGAAATTGAAGCAGTCATAAAAACCCTCCCTAAAACCAAGAGCCCAGGACCAGATGGCTTTACAAATGAATTCTACATGACATTTAAAGAGGAAATAAGACCTACTCTACTAAAACTCTTCCAAAATATTGAGAAAGAAGGAAAGTTCCCAAACACATTCTATGAAGCAAACATTACACTCATACCAAAACCAAGTAAGGACAGCACCAAGAAAGAAAACTACAGATGAATTTCCCTAATGAACACAGATGCAAAAAATTCAAACAAAATCCTAGCAAATAGAATCCAACAATGCTTAAAAACCATTATTCACCATGACCAAGTGGGATTTATCCCAGGAGCACAAGGATGATTCAACATCCGGAAAACAATTAACATAATCCACCACATCAACAAGAAGAAAAACAAAAATGACATGATCATATCAATAGATACAGAGAAAGCATTCGACAAAATTCAGCACCTATTTATGATAAAAACCCATGAAAAACTGGGGATCAAAGGAACATACCTCAACATAATAAAAGCCATCTATGATAAACCTACAGCAAACATCATCTTAAATGGGGAAAAACTAAAACCATTCCAATTAAGTTCTGGAACCAGGCAAGGATGTCCACTCTCTCCACTACGTTTTAATATTGTACTGGAAGTTCTAGCCAGGGCAATAAGGCAAGAGAAAGACATAAAAGGGATACAAATAGGAAAAGAGGAACTGAAGCTATTATTATATGCAGATGATATGATTCCTTATGTAGAGAACCCTAAAAAATCTACACAAAAACTTCTTGAAATGATAAAACAGTTCAGTAAGGTAGCTGGTTACAAAATCAACACACAGAAGTCAGTAGCCTTTCTATACACAAAAAGCCAAGAAGAAGAAGAAGAAATTAAAAAAGTCATCCCATTTACCATCGCACCCAAAACAATCAAATACCTGGGAATAAACCTAACAAAACACGTGAAAGAACTATACAAAGAAAACTTTAAAACACTGCTAAAAGAGCTAGAGGAAGACATAAGGAAATGGAAAGACATTCCCTGCTCATGGATTGGACGAATTAACATCATCAAGATGACCATCCTTCCCAAAGCAATCTACAGATTCAATGCAATCCTTATAAAAATTCCAATGAATTTCTTTAAAGAGATAAAAAAACAATTACAGAAGTTCATATGGAATAACAAAAGACCTCAAATATCAAAAAGCCTCCTAGACAAAAAAAGAGAGAATGGAGGCCTAACTATTTCACACTTCAAGTTATACTACAAAGCCATAGTAATTAAAACAGCATGGTACTGGTACAACAACAGACAAGCAGACCAATGGGACAGAATTCTGTGCCCAGAAATAAAACCACACATGTGTAGTCAACTAATCTTTGACAAAGGAGGGAAAAATTTACATTGGAACAAAGATAGTCTCTTCAATAAATGGTACTGAGAAAATTGGACTAAAACCTGCAAAAAAATGGACCAAGACCACATCCTCACACCATGTACAAAAACCAACTCAAAATGGATAGAAGACTTAGATGTCAGACCCGAAACCATAACATACATAGAAGAAAACCTGGGCAAAACCCTCCATGAATTACAATGCAGAAATCCCCTTTTAGAAACACCTACAGATAGCAAAAAAAAAAAAAAAATGAAGGAAAACATAAACAGATGGGACTACATCAAACTAAAAAGCTTTTGTACAGCAAAAGAGACAACAGAAAAAACTAAAAGAAGCCCATCAGAATGGGAAAAAAAAATTGCCCTCCACAAGAGTGATAAGGGTTTAATAACAAAGATCCACAAGGAACTTACACAATTAAACAAAAACAAAACAAGAAACTCAATCAAAAAATGGAGAGAAGAACTAAAAAGACACTTCTCCAAAGAGGAAATACAAATGGCCAACAGGCACATGAAAAATTGTTCAATGTCACTAGCAATAAGGGAAATGCAAATCAAAACCACAATGAGATACTACCTTACACCAGTGAGAATGGCCCACATTAAAACAGGCAACAAAAAGTGCTGGCATGGATGTGGAGAGAAAGGAATGCTCTTACACTGCTGGTGGGAATGTAAACTGTTCCAGCCACTATGGAAGTGGTGTGGACCCTCAAAATATTGAAAATGGAACTACCATTTGACCCAGCAATTGCTCTTCGACTTGGGAAAGATAAACAAAAAGCTATGAAGAAAAGTAAAAAAAAAAAAAAAGCTAACAACCAAATTGAAGTACACAGCTCCAGGTGGGGGGGTGGGGCAGAGGAGGAATCATCAGGGAGGGTTTGGGGGGGTGAATCCTGGGAATTACAAAGATGTGAAATTTATATTTAAATAAATTATTTGATGTTAAAAAAAGATGAGGTGAGATGATAGGAACAAAAAAAATCTGACTTAATTTCATTCTGTGTGAAAAACAGAAGAAAATTATGATGAAAACTGATTGAAGTCCACGGTGTTTCAATTTTCTATAAAGAGACCAAGAGAAAATTAGTTTATGATAGTGTGGCAATGCAATTAATCCTTCAGTCCCATTAACCTTAGAGCTGTTTTCTTTCTTGTTGTGTGACACATGCATCCTACTAGGAAACATTTTAGGTTTTCATCTTGAATAATTTAGGTCATTCCTATCTATATCTACAGTATCACTTCTCTGCAGAGTCAATATAGTTACTATTAGACTCTCTATATTGAGTTGCAACCTTTCAAACCCAGGTATTACAGAACAAAATTTTAAGAAAAACATCCCACAAGAATTGTTTTCATTTCATTGTTTTTCTTGGTCAGGAACTTATGGTGGTTTTCTGTTATCAATTATGACATTTATAAAACTTTAAATCTGACTTTCAAGATACTGTAATTCCTACTTTAATGCAAAACATTCAATCATTTTTAGCTTTATCTCATGGAAATTCCCAGTATGACCAAGGACATACCTTGATAATTTTCTAAACATATTGTTTCTTTTAGCTGTTTTTATGGTATTTTTTTCTCATTTAGAAAATTATTTCATTTAAACTAATTTATTTTTCTTACTAATCTACTACCTTTACTTTGTGTATACTAAGGGGTGTGTGTATGTGTGTATTTATATATATATATTTATGTTCAGAAAATACAGTGTATATGTATATGTAACATGATATTTTTATTTATTTATTCTCATTTAATTCACATTTCCCCCTTTTCTCTGGTAAAGATTGAGGCTTTTTAAATTTTTTGGTGTACCTGATAATATTAGTGGCTGTTGTAAATCCCATAGACTCTTAAATATGAAGAAGTGGGTGAACTAATACATAACTCTCTGATGATATACTTTTAGGCCTTAATTATCTTCAACTTTTTCATTTTCAGTCATCTTCTATGGTCAATCTGCTTTCTTTTCTTAGAGGCAGTAGTTCTATCCTTCAGCATTAACTGGACTTATAGTCCCTTTCTTTTTTAAAAAATTTAGTTCATTTATTTGTGTTTTCTATATAGCACATATGCGTGAGATCATACAGTGTTTGTATTTTTCTGTCTGGCTTATTTCATTAAGCATAGTTCCCTGCAGATCCATCCATGTTGTTCCAAATGACAGGATTTAATCTTTTTGGTTCTTGTAGCATACTAATATTCTATTGTGTATATATACCACATATTTATCTAAAGAAAGATATTACATTTTGTGTCAGTTACTTTGATATTTGGGGAATACATAGCTTATTTCTGAGATTTTGACATTTATTAGTTTTACAGTAGAAGTATGGATTTATGCTGCCAAATTGTCAGAAGAATCCCTTGTCAGTGTTGTAAACCAAAAATTATAAAGTGCTTATAGTAATAGAAAACTGTCTGAACTAAAATTTAAAGCTAATGTTATTTCTTTTGTCATTAACCTAATTAATATTTAGTTCAAAATATAACCCCCATGCAGTTTGCTCTAGTATTATAACTGCAGTATACTATTTTGTTGCCTTTTAGAATTTCATAAGGAAGTATCTTTTCCATTGTTGTCATTCAGAATTATAACCTACACTATAGTGTAGTGTTTGCAAAAGATTAATTTGGGTATATTTGTATAGTTGTGTTCCAAGAATGGTTAAATACAAGAGGGATCTATAGTAAATTTAAAGGATCTTTCTATTTCTCATTGTGTTTTCCCCTTTCTATCCTCCCACTGAAACTGTGAGGATACTGAAATTCCATTTCCTTGGCAACATAATTTCCAGAAGAGTTGGAGTGAAAGATCACGTATGTTTTAATGACCCTGTCTGTCAACAGCTATGATTCTTTTAATAGCAGACCATGTTGCATTTGCAAATAAAGGGGAATGTGAGATGCATTCTATGATTTGTATGCCACTGGGGCCATTTGCATTATTGTTTGCCAGTTTTTATGATGCTGGTAAATGTACACTAAGATATAGAATTTTTTCATAAAATTTTTCCTTAAATAGTAAAGGAGAACTATGATGATTGCAAGGACAGAAAAGACCCCTACTTATTCTTTTTCATAACATTTTTTATTAAGGAAAAATATCTTTTACTACAGAATTATAGGAAAAAATGCTGTGCTAAATTGCTTAAAAGTCATGACCTTAGTATTTAAGGATTTTTAGATCTGGCCTACTTAATTTGATATGATTGGTACAATGCAGTCAAAAGGGTCTTTATAGATGTTTGTGAAAGCTCTGTGAGTTAATGATGATACAATGAGTAAATAATAATGACAATATAAATGTACTGTAATTTGCTCATATTTAAGTGTTGTATTTACCATATTAATCTATTATGGCTTTGCAGGTATGGCTATGGTCCTTGCTTTGCTTTCATGGAGGAAAGCAGAACAAGATTAATAGCAAATCATCAGAGGAAACCTACTGCACCTGATTGCCACTAAGTCCCTTTTACTTTGGG
>PVHY01011869.1:0-46408 GCA_004024945.1 Uropsilus gracilis
GCCCTGAAGTCGGTCCAGATGTCCGAGGCGGCAGGAAATCTCAATAGCCTCCGCATGGCGAATGTCGCTTTGCGAGAAGAATTAAATACACTTCGGGGGGAGAATGCCAATTTGGGCCTGCAGCTCGGAAGAGCCCTGGCCGAGGTGAATTCTCTGCGGGGCAATGTCTCGAGCTACATTCGCTGGCCAGTGCCAGTGGTGCCCGTCCCAGCAGAGGAGAACCTCGAGTTCCCGCTCAGCCAGATCGACGCCATTCCCGAGGGAGAAGTGCCCCTCACGTGCTGGCCACTCCCACGCCCCGAGTCTGAGCGCACCTCAGACGAACTGTTGATGAGCGAGATCCCGGACTCTGATACCTCGGACGCGCCAGTCCAGCCGCCCGCGCTACCCTTCCCGCCCCCGCTGGCGCTGCCCCTGCCCTCGGTGAAGGACCTGCCCCCGCCGCCGCCGCCCCTGCCGCCGCCTCTGGAGCGGCCCGAGATAGAACCCTTTGCGGGCGACCCGGTCTACCTGGCAGAATTCCTCATGAGGCTGGAGACTTTCATAGCCGACCACGAGGATCATTTTCCCGGGGGCGCCGAGCGGGTGGCCTTTCTGATCACCTTTTTCACGGGCAGAGCCAAGGACTGGGCCACCGCGGTCACCCAGGAGGGAAGCCCCCTGCATGCCAACTTCCCACGCTTCCTGGACGAGACCCGCAAGGAATTCTGTGGCCCCATTCCTCCGAGTGTGGCTAAAAAGGCCATCCGCCAGCTCAAGCAGGGAAACTGTACCCTCGGCAGCTATGCCGACGCTTTTCAATTCCTGGCCCAGTTCTTGCCTTGGGATGACTGCCGCCTTCAAAACCAATTCCTCAAAGGCCTATCAGAATTTTTCCGCAAAGAACTCTTATGGTCAACTGAGATGGCCGACCTTGATGAGCTGATTCTTGAGTGTGTGGAGATAGAAAGAAAAGTGCGTGTCCCCAAGCCAATACCACTCCCTGGGGTTCGCAGTGTCTTTTTTCCTTTTGCTGAGGACCTTAATAATGAAGAGGACAAAGAAGAACAGCGGGTGTACTACAGCGAGGAGGAGGATGAAGAGGCCCAGAGGCACAGGCTTTACCAGCAGGACCAGCCAAGGCAAGTGAGAGCTGCTCAGCAAGAGATGAGGGAGAAGGAGGAGGAGGAGAAAAGGAAGGAGGAGGAAGAGATGAAGAAGGAGAAGGGGGAGATGAAGCAGAAAGAGGAGGAGGAGGAGGTGGAGAAGGAAAAGGAGGAGAAAGAAGAGAACGGCCAGGATGAGAGGAAAAGCCTGGAGGAGAGGAAAGCCCAGGAGGAAGATGATGAGGATGAAGAGGTGGATGTGGAAAAAATTAACAGTGAGGATGAAGATGAGAGTAGCATTAGGGGAGGAAATATCAGTCAGCTTTGGAGCCAAGAGCTAGAGGAGGAGCCAGAGCAGGAGCCAGAACCTGAGGAAGAGTCGGAAGATGACTTCGAGCTGATGGAGATACCACCTACCTATGCCAATGCTTCATCCCAGACTACTGGCTACTATCATGAGAATTTCCTGGATGCATCACCTCCAATCGTACAGCCTAGCAGAAGGAGGGACCAGAATCGAGTCCCCCTTCTGGAGGGCCTTCCAGGTACCAATTCACCATTCTACAGTTCACCACCACTGATTCGTCGTGCAGGTCGCTTGGGGCAGCGCCAAATTCGAAGACGGCCCCCGGTGCTATTCCGTCTCACTCCGAGACAGGGGGGGCACCGGGCTGCTCGGGGCCGAATTCGAGTTTGAGTGCTGGGGCATGATGGCCACCTGGAACACACCCTTCTGCTGTGTCCCCTGCCCCTGCTTATTGCTACCTTACCTGCCCCACTTGCTGACCAGAACTTAAGGGCATTCCAGACCTGTGGAACCTGAAGACCTATAGAGCTCCAGACCATCTGAAGCCGTGACCAGGAAATGACAGGTGCCCGACCAAAGCAGCCTGGGAAAAGGGGATCGGCACTGGCTGTCCTCTTGGTAGGCACCTTGTGCAGTCCAGCTACTGGCTAGAGAGCAAGTTTCCAGGCCTATTCCAAGTACATGAACTGGTCTCCCCATTGTATTTCCTCTCTAGTGGTTCCTGACCCCCACCTCTCCTGCGTTTATTCCCCGTGTTCTGCGGTTTTGTCCTCTGACTGGCTCACCAGGACTTCATCCAGTGCCTCACTGATCTGCCCAAGTGGGCAAAAGGACAGGCTACACAGAGCTTCTGAAGCCACTGAGGCCATTTGCTACATATAACTGACGATGAGCAGGACTTCTGTCAAGAAAGGTACCTGAAAGACTCCATTTGCTTCTAGCCACACCCTGAAGAGGATGATGCTTGTTGCCCAGCCAGAGTGTGCAAGGCTGTATGTTGAGAGGCCAACTGGCTGAGATTTGTCCTTGACTGACTGTGTCAGCTGGTTCTACCTGCCCACAGACTACCAAACTGGGGCCCTCCCCTCTTATCACACTGCCCCCTTGGGCTTCCCCAGTGCACAGGGCGCAATGTTAGAGACTTCACGCCTTTGTTGCCTAAAAGTTAGGCGGTTGGGTGGGGGAGGAGGAAGAGGAATAAACAGCAGCAACAACTCAGTTTGACTTTGTAATGAGGGACTTTTTCCTGAGAGATAGTGGTCTCCTCCCCATGGCCAGGCCTTGGATGGTAGTACCCAGCCAGAGGTCTTTGCAGGAGACTGAACATCCTTGGGATTCTAGAGGAGGCTGCATTGTCCTTTCCTTCCCAGACCTCTGAAGAGAGATCCACCCTAAGGCCTGCTCTTTAACCCCTACATAAAGGTTCTTTAGTTCTGAGAGACAAAGAGAGAGAGAGGGAGGTTCTTGCTCTGGTGGAGACTGTACCCACAGCAACTTCGTGGCCTGGGTGTTCTCATGCCTCTCACATGGAGGTGGGGGCAAGCTGGTACTTGGTGCTGGCCTTCAATTAGATGGTGAGGCTTGAGAGGGTGACTCCTAATAAATCCTGGGCCTCCTGTTACAAACCTAGGTATCCTTATAAAGAGACCTGCTGCTTGTTTGCCTCGGTCCCCAAATCACTGCTTTTGCAGTGGAAAATACACACTGTCACTCTGACCACAGAATGCCAGCCAGATGTGTTGCTGGCCCGAACTGCCCTAGACACAATCTCCTGAATGGTGCCTGGCAGCTGGGTAAGTGCAACCAAAGTGTCTGTGGCCTGAGAGATGAAAACAAAGCCTCTGTTATTCACCGGAGTCTGACAGATAACTTCAGCCCAGTCTCAGGAGTCTGAGTCTGAAAGCAAGAGGAAAGAGCAGGAAGAAGAGGAGGCACAGAGAAACCCAGTTCTTCACTGACTTCTGGTGAGGTAAGAAGCCCCCCCCCCCCTTTTTCTTTTCTTTTTTTTTTTAAGCTCACAGTTTTCAGCCTGGGAATCAGTGGAGCCAGGTTCCTATAACCTGTTGCTACCTTTTAAGAAGGCTACTCCTTCTCCAGAGAGAAAAGTAATCCAGAATCATAGAAAATTGGGGAAGTAGAGAAAGCCACAAGAACAACCCCTCCCTGCAAACCTCCAGAATCCCATTGCACAGATGCAAGCACTATTAACACCTTGCTGCCTTTCTTTCTCATGGGTTCTTGCTGTCTCTTTTGAAAGCTGAGATCATCCTGCAGGCTCTTGATCAGCAGGATTTAAAATGGCTGTCACCTGTTCAGCCATGTGTACCAAATACTTTATTTAAGCAGACTCCTAATTTAGAGAACATTTCAGTTCCCAGACCCAATCCTGAAAAGAAGCTTTGTCTGTTTTTCAGCTCTTTCCTCAGGAGACAGTTCTGGAAGAGGAACCGCTATACTTCCTGTGGATCGTGATATTAATGGATGACACTCTGGCCCTTCTGCCCACATCCCTACCGGAGAAGTGTAAAGGACACTTCTTGCCTTGCACCCACATTCCTAGGGACCCCTTAGCACAGGCCCTGCCTGTTTCCATGGTGCTTCTCACCCCAGGCCCTTGGTAGCCTCAGCTGGGGAAAGAGCAAATGATCAGTGAGCTGGTTTCTGGCCTCTGGTGGCAGCAGCCTTGGACTTCCCTTTGACCCTCTTCCCCCCCCTTTCCCAGATCTTCAGTATTTGTTGTGATACAACACCAATATGAGCTGTAAGAGGAACTGTGGGCTTTGGGTACTTTCTTGGGTTGAAAGAGGGGTGGGGGAAAATGCATGTGGGAATCTGAAGGCAGCCCAAGGAGTCCCAGAGACTCGAAGGAGTTCCCTTTGGAGTAAATGTGTTATTGTTGTTGTGTTAATTGTCACATTACTGTGTTGTGAAGATAAGGAATTCGTTATGCTAAAGCTTTCTCCTCAATAAAAATCTAAAGGGTGTGTACAGACTTGTGTCTTTGTGGGTTATTGAGCAAGCAGAGAGGGGTACCGAGTAGACATCAGGTACTTCCCGGGCACCTTGCCTGACTCAACCCTAGTATGAAAAACCTTTGCGGCTCAGGCCCAGCAGAACTCAAGAGACCTACCCAGAATATTCTGCATTTGTGAGTAGAAGTTGTGAGGGGGGAAGTAGAGGGACTACTAGGCTTTAGCACTTCATTTGGATATAAAGGTGTGAGTGGCCCAGCCCTGTCATCATTTAAGTCTTGCCCCATGGGGGCAACCCCCCTCCCCTCCACTACTCACAGTTTTGAAGGGAAGGAGGGAAAGTCAGGCAGGGCAAGGTGGGAGGGCCTTTCCACTTTTGGGGCACTAGGTGGTGCTATGGTACACCAGTGAGCTTGCTGGTGAAGGCTAAACACAGCTCTCCACTTCAGTTGGGGTAGAGACCCCTCCCAGCAAGACTTTATTGGTCCCCATAGACTGTGGGCATCAGAAGAACCTGAATCCCATTCTGGGATTCATTCAAGTTTGCCAGTAATGAATTGGAATTTTTGTTCCACTGGGACGATAGGTGGGAAAGCTCACTGAGCTCCTCCTAGGTCTAAATCCCACACTGGACACTTCACATTCATTATCTTCTTTCGTCTAACTCTACCTGATAAAAACAGTCACTTAGAAATCACTGACCCAAGGTTGGCAACTGGTAAGTGGTGTTCTGGCCCTGCAGCTGCCCATTAGCCCCAGGGACACTTTACCTCTCTTTGTCGCCACTCCACTGCCCTCTCTTGCCCATCCTCTTCCAGCTTACTGGAACCCAGTGAGAAACCAAGCCCTGTTTCAGAGACATTTTTTCCATTGCCCCTTCAAGAGGAAGGAAGAGAAGGAGAGAGAAGAAGGGAAGAAGCCAGTGTGTTTCTGACCAGCATCAGGCACTTTGGTCACCATTATGTCATTTCATTCCCATAGCAACTCAGGCAGGTAATGGTATCTCCTTTTGTAGTTGAGGAACTTGAATCTCAGATACTAGGTTTCATTGGGGCTTTGTGACTTCCAAACTTGTACTCTATCAACTCTAAGACAACATGCCCTTTCCAAGGAAAGTTCCCTGCCTCACCTCTCCAGTCTCAGTCTGACTGGATTCTAGGTCTTTGCCCCCTTTTGAGAGGGATGGGAATGTGGGACCATGGGCTGCATCCATGAGCACTGGGATCCCTGCTGTTTCAGGAGGTCAGATAGAGTCTCCAGCACCCCTAGATTTCTCATGCTGTCTGTCGCAGCTAGGCATAGGCAAGGTCTAGTCGCTATTGGCCTAGAGTCAGCACATGACTGGGGACACTGAGCTCTCATCCTTATTTTGCTTTGTGAATAGAGAAGTGGTGAGTGAGTAGACCACTGGATGGAGACCTACAGGTAGCCTACAAGGACATCTGCAGCTAGTACAAAGTTCAGAGGACTAGAGGGTGTCCTCCAAAATGGAATCAAGAAACCCCCAAATCTCCCTGGCCTCGAAGGATGTGCTGAAATTACCTTTACTTGGGGCACATGTGAGATCTTGCAGCCAGGTTCAGCAGCTGCAGAGTCTGAGAGGGGAAGATGAGGCTTAGAAGAAAGTAGTGGAAAACAAATGAGAAATGGAGTGGATGGAGCAGATGCATGGCTGTGAGAAATGCTACACCTTCCACAGCTTCCACAGCAGGATGGGGATTCCCGGGACTCCACCTGGAGTCCCGGCTACCCAGTGGGAAGGTGACCAAGAAGACACTTTATAAAAGCCTTTTTGCATGCCAGGAGTAGGAAATAAAAGAAGAAAGAGGGAAAGAGTGGAGGGAGGAAGTAGAAGGATGACAAAGGGTGATGAGGGTCCTAAAGCCCCTGTTCTCAAGGAATGGGGGAAGGCAGAGAAAAATCTGTGAAGGCAAGTCCACTGTTTCCCTCCTTTGGTCCATAAGTGATGAAACTGACAGCTTGAGGTCACTTCCTCCATTTGCAGAGTTTGACTGTGAACCCCAGCTGTTTGACATCCAGAACTCTTAATTAACCACTACATCTACCAGCACCCACACTGATGGGATAAAAATCTCCAAAATTTTCCATGTCTAAAAAGCTCACGAGCCACTTCAAGTGCCCAGTCCAGTCCAGCGGAAAAAAAAAAAAAAGTAACCCTTGGGAACTAGGTACACCAAGTGGCAGTTAATAACCAGCCTGGCACTGAGCCTTCCCATAGGGTACCCTAAGCAGGAACAAGCCTAGAGATTCTGCACTAGCAGGTAGCATGTGATCAAGACATACACATGCAGTGGACTTCTGGCATGTGCCATGGGTTGGTATGAGCTCGACTCTCTCAGACACCTGCTCAGACTGTACCCCTGAAAGGGATGTGCAGAGGTCTGATCCCAAGAGACCGGGTCTATCAGAGTCCAAGCATTTACCCTTCATATCCAGAACTGGCTTACATGGAACTTTGACCTCTGGAAGGGGGATCTACAAGAGTCAACAAGGGGGGCAATTTTCCCCAACTTGGGGGGCAGGGAGGCAGTCTGTCTCTAACTAGCAGTTCCTGCATCTTGCACAGACAGGGAGGGCTCTGTAAGCCATTTCTTCCTAGGGACTCAATAGATACAGAAACAGGAAGCCCTGGTTTCTCGGTTGCCCTGGTAACAGCAGGACCTACTTGGAAGAAAACAACTCTGAAAGGCTTAGTAGGGTGGATATTTCCTTTGTCAGAGGGTAGGCTCTGACCGGCTACCTGCCTCCCCTTTCCCCTTCCTTCTAGACATGCTGCTGTAGAGGTGGGGCCCCTTACTTCAGAAATTCTGCAACTCTCCTGGCAGGGGAGTACCAGAAAGTAGGACCTCGTGCTTTTCAATCTGATCTTGCTATGGGTTGTTAATATGAGAAATAGGCTAAAATGGAAGGTATTGGTATGGGAATTCATGGCAATGACACTCTGACCTGCGGAAATCTGACCTCCTAGGGCATGTACACAAGCAAACTTGAGTAGAACAAGTGTCCTAGCATGTGTTCTAGCTCCTCCTCACCAGTTAGCATGGAGCCTAAGCCCAAGAGATTGTTCAAAAGTTTTAGACTTCCATGCCACCCAATCTGCCACTTAACGCCTCTTAATCTCTTACCTGGATGGTTGAAATAACCTCCTCACTAATCTAACCAGTCTCCAGTCTCTACCCTCACCATCCAATCCACTTTCTGCCTGTATGGGGGAGGACGATAAGGTCCTTGGAATGCACACATCCTGGTCCTGTTGCTCCTATACAATCTATATGGCTAATCTCTATCTCTATCTCTATCTTTATCTCTATCTCTATCTCTATTCTAACTTTGTTGACTCATCTTCTCTTGCCATCCTACTTCCTTCTTTCATTCAGGCGTACCGAACTCTTTTTTTTTTTTACGAAGTGGGGCTCCCCATACTCACCACATTCCTGGTGCCAGCTGGGTTTGCTGGCTGAACCCAGTGTAAGATGGCCAGAGCCTCTGTGGGGCAGGCTGTTAGGGTTTTGTTTTTTTTTTAAGGCAGCAGTTTTGGATACCTGCTATCAGGTTTTAACCTGGATGATACCATTCAGATACAACAGTTCTGCTTTCCAGTTCTGCTGCAGATCCAGAGCAAGTTGGCTCAGGGCAGGTTGAATATACTACTGGGGTTTTGGCTTTGAATCCTGAGCTGGTTTTGAAAATGGACCAATCAGGTTCAAGTTTGCACCAGCATCAATGAAGCCTTGAAAACAGATCTGGTTTGAAAAAGACCAATCAGGTTTGAAAGGCAGGTAACCTGAAAGGGGATTTAAGCAGGGGCTTCTGTGGGCTTCAGACTCACTCAGACTCCTTAAAATACTTTGATGAACACTCTAAAAGCTCTGAGGACCCTCTACAGATCTCCGCACATCTCTGCAGACCTCCAGCATGGCCAGTGCCATTAGCCTATGCCTGGCCACCTTTAAAGAACTGTCTGCTGCTGACCTATACCTGGTATCCCTAAGAAGCCATGACACTGGTGCCTGGTCCTCTGGCACTGCCTCTGAGAGTTGCCTGGTCTGGTGTCTGGCACTTCCCAGTCCAGCTTTGCTGCCACACTGCTGCAGTACAGCTTCAGCAGAGCCATCTATGACCAACTCCAGCTGCCACCGTGAGTTAGATCTCAGTCTGCCACTAACTGGTGTGCCACCAGTTCCAGGCTCTCATCAGAGGGACAACGCTGTTTTGTAGGAGCAGCTTTTGATTTGTACTACTGGACATTATGGACACTATCTGGGGTAAGACAGTTGGTCATGTGTTGCCTTAACAACTCTTTCCTTATCTCAAACACCCTTTTGTTAATAAACCTGTTGTTGTACCCTGAGCTTAATTCGTGTCTTGCGATTGTGAGCACATGGGTGAGAACCCATAAACCATGGCATTTCCCTTGTCTTCTATAGTTTCATTTATACATGAAGACTTTTCATATCTCTGGACCTTGCATAACCTTTTCCTACTGCCCTAAAAATTCACAAGCCCTCCTGACCCCACTCCAATCAGCAGTATTCTCCACTGAAAGACCACTTCCTTCAACAAACTGCTTTCATTGCCCAAATAAGACATTCCTACATTCCTTTGCCCTTCTGAATACCCACTCCCTCCTGACCCCACTGCTCCACGAGGTGGTGTTATATCACAAGTCATGAACCTTGGAGTAGAGGCTGGTTTATGACTCCAAGTGAGTTTGTTGATGTAAGGCTGCTGTTCCATCTGAGAGCACAAACTTGTCCTCTTTACAGACAGGCTACATCAGCAGTACCCTAGGGGCAGAGGACTGGTCTGTGATCTGACTGAGGGCTGATGGGAGAAACCCCCACTCCCATCCAGTTGGAGGTATGGACAGTAGGAACAAGTCGGGGAAGAGAAACAGGAGCTTGCAGAGCTGATGTTAATCCCTAATTGGGCATCCCTTGATAGCTTGTCTCTTTGGGGAGTTGTCATCACGCCCTCTCAGTAGAAAGGTGGAGAGTGGCCACCAGTGGATCTGAGTCATATAGACCTGGCTTTGAACACTGGCTCTCCCTCTTTTCTTGTGCACCCTGGGGTTGATCATTTAACCTCTCTATACCCTAATTACCTCTTCTAAAAATGGAGGTAATAAAATAGTCTATATTAATCAGATAATTGACTTGAGCCACTAACAACAAAATTAGCTAATAGCACTTAGTATTGGGAACTGAGTGCTTCACATTTGTTAACTAATTGAACTATCACAATAAACCTGTAAAATAGTGTTGCTAGTTCCCATTTTGCAGATGAAGAAACTGAGTACAGTAAAGTCACCCAATGTCAAGCACTGGTATCCAAGAACTTTTGAAAGTTCTGTGACTGAGAAATGAGGACAGTGGAACAGGAGTTTCATGATCTAGGCCAGGGGCCTCACCTTTTTAAGCCCATGGATCCCTGTAGTTGTTTGGTGAAATCCCTAGACCCCTTCTCAGAATAATGCTTTCAGGTGCATAAAACGAATTCCATAGACGTATAAAGGAAACAAACCATAATGCAATAGTTAAAAGAAATTTCTAAGAAATTGTGATCTAGTATTACTCATCAATTAAAAATGACATTTTGATGAATTTATGGAAACCTGGATGTACCTAGAAGAAATCATACTAGCAGAAACGAGCCAGATAGAAAAAGACAGAAACCAAATGGTTTCACTAATATGTGGACAACCAAATGAAAGTACACAACGGGAGGGTAGGGACCAGCTGGAGGAGTCGGGGAGGGGAGGTGGTGGGTCACGTGACCTCCAGTGATCAAAATGATGTGAAATATATATATATAAATTCTTTTAAAAAAAGAAAAAAAATTTTTAAATGAATTTTAAAAAAAGAAATTGTGATCTAGTCATGTTACTTCCTTAATAATGCATGAGATCAGGCCAGGCATGGTGGCACAAGCCTGTAAGTGGCAGCCTAGGAAGCCACGGCTGGGGCCAGGGATTGAGGTTCAAGTCCCACTGGGGGCATGTAGTGAGACCTAGCCCCCAAAAATAGCTGGGCATGGTATCATGCACCATGTAATCCCAGCTACCTGGGAAGTTGAGGCTGGGGATTGCTTGAGTCTGCGGTACCCTGGGGGACGTGAGCCTGTGGTTACACGGGCAAAAATAGCGAGACCTAGTCTCTAAAAAAAAAAATGCATGAAATCACATGATTTAGTGGCCCATCTATAAATTTGAAGTTTTAAGTGATAATACAAGTAACTTTACTAAGATACAACAACTGTAATGTGATGAAAATATCTGTGATTTCTATTGAGGATAAAGTCACAGATACTGCTAATACTATAATGGCTTGTTGACTGCATTCCTGGTTCAAGGAAATTGTAAATTTCTGTTAGAGGTTAGGGAAAAAGAGCAAAGATTTGTACCATCTAAGTTCATAGACCCCCGTAAACTCTCTCCTCACACTTCTTGGAGGTCCATGGAGACTTGCTCTCTGGTGTCAGAGGAAAGACAATGGCTGTGCTGTTAGGCACAGGGAGAAATGTGGGGGTTGGGGGAGCGCTGGCAGAAAGACAAGTGTGTGGTTTCTCTTTCAAGAACTGTTTACAAAAATCATGAAGTCTGGCAGCTTCCTCTTCCTCTTGGTCTTGAGTCAGCAGCCCAGGGTGGGGCTGAGGCTGTTACACTTGATTTGAGTTTTTAAGTTCACCACACACCCATTTCTAAGAGTTGATTTCTTGCTACTTCCTTAATGGCAAAATCTTGATGGGTTTTGCCCCATTTCAAAATTAGGGCCTGGTTGCATACATAGATTTCCTATTAGCCTGAAAATAATCTTTAAGTGAACATTTTATTGACTTTAAAATAATTTTTGAACTAATGGATGTGTCTGCCCTACATACCCCCCTCCCAATCCTGGGTGGGCTTAGGGCTTGCAGAAAAAAGAGAAAGGATTACCAACTGTGTCAGGCATCCCTGAACCTCTGAACACCAGTTGGAATCAGCACTTTCCCAGAACACCAAATCCTGACTTTCTGACTTTGCCACCTGTCAGTTCAGTCCCTGCCAACTAGGGTAGCACAGTCCTGGGTGCAGTGGCCAAGGAGACAAATGGTCAGGTCAGCAGTAGGCCTCTGCTTTTTTTCTAATTTGTCTCCATTCCCACTCAAGAATCAAAGAGAGCACAGCTCATTAAGACCAGGCCCAGAGATAACCACAATGCCTCGCTTGGAGTTTCCGGTTGGCCAGGGTTGGCTGCCTACTGCTCTTCCCAGTGCCCCTGTAGTACTCAGGAATGAGCAACACTTGGCGGATGGATGCCATATGCTAAAAAAGGGCTGCAGCTTAATTTCTAAAGTGAGAGGGTGTGATGATGATATCTTATGAATCATAACTATTGGCTAATAAATAGGCTGGTTAGGAATGTATCTGCCTCAGTCAAGGGAAAAGAACAAAATGCTTTGGGGGTTCTAACTGAGAGCTCCACACACTGGAATGTGGTTAGCACTGATTGTCTTGACTAAGATATATATATATATATATATATATATATATATATATATATATATATATGTAGAGAGAAGACCTCCAATTACTAAAATCAGAAACAAAGGAAGGGATGTTACAGTCACATTTACAGAAATAAAAAGGAATATAAAAGAATATTATGATCAATTGCATGACAATAAATTAGGCAACTTAGAAAACTTCATAAATTAGAATGTATACATTCCTATAAAGATACATACCGAAGAGTGAAGAAGAAATAGAAACTTTAAATATACTTATGATAAATTAAGAAGATTGAATGAGTAATCAGAACTAGCCAGAAAGTTCAAGGGTGTAGAATAACCAAAATGATCTTGAAAAGGAACAAAGTTCAAGGACTCGTACGTACCAATTTCAAGACTTTACACAAAGCCATAGTAATCAAAATAGTGTGCTGTTAGCATAAGAGCAGACAAATAGATCAATGGACTAGAATTGAGAGGCTACAATGTGTGAATGACTGATGGTTAACTGATGGTTGACAAGGGCACCATGCCCATTTGACAGGGAAAGAATGGTCTTTTTGACCAATGTTGCTAGAGTAACTGGATTTCCATATGCAAAACAGTGAAGTTAGAAGTAATTCTCACACTCATACAAAATTAAACTCAAAATAGATCAGAGATTTATAACAGCAACAACTATAAGATCTAGAAGGAAATACAAGTGTAAATCTTCCAGACCTTGGATTAATGAATGAATTCTTAGTCATGATATGATGGCACAAACAGCAAAAGAATAGAATTCATCAAAATTAAAAGTTTTCGCATTATAAAACATGCCATCAAGAACATGACAATATAATCCACAGAATGCCAGAAGAAAAATTCAAAATCTTATGTCTGACAAGAGACTTTCATGCAGACTTTAGAAATCTCTTCTATATATCAATATATCAATAATAATTCAATATATATAGTAAAGACAAATAACTCAATTCAAACATGGAGAAAGTATTTGAATAGACATTTCTCCAGAGATCAACAAAATGGCCAATGAGTAGATAAAAAAGCCAGCTTGGCATAATTAGTCTTCGAGGGAAATACAAAATGAAAGCCACAATCAGGTCTACTAGAATGACTATAATCAAAGAGATGGACAAATGTAGGTGAGGATGTGGAGAAACTGGTACCTACTTACACTGTTGATGGGAATGTAACATGGTGTAGCTGCCATGGAAATATATTCACTCCTAGGCAAATATCCAAGGGAAAGGAAAACATTATGTCCATGTAAAAATTGCTTACAAATGGTCATAGCTTCATTATTTAATAATAGCCCAAGGTGGAAGCAACCCAAATATGCAGCCACTGGTGAATGGATAGACAAAATGTTGCATACTCAACAGTGGAGTAATATTCAGCAGGAAAAAAGGACTGAAATACTGATACAGGTTACAAGATGGGTGGACCTTGAAAATATCTCACCACATGAAAGAAACCAGTCAGAAAATGTCACATAAAGAATGATTACATTTATATGAAATGCCCAGAAGAGGCAAATCCATAGTGACAGGAAGTAGTTGCCTAGGGTCTGAAAGACGATTGGGGAGGGGATATGGGGTATGGGGTTTCTTTCTAGGATGTTGAAAAAGTTCTAAAATGAATCATAGTGGTGGTTGTATGACGTATTCATACAGTCTGTGGAACTGTACACTTGAATTGAGTGAATTGCATCGGATGTTTGTGCATTATGTCTCCATAGAGCTGTTAACAAAAAATAGTACAAAACAAAATAAAAACCTTGCTTAGTCAACAATGTACCACAATACTCAAGCACCAAAACAAAGATCACAAAATGAGATCAGGGGAGTCACGTGAAAAACTGCAGAAATTCTAAAGCACCTTAGTAGATCACCTAGTGACCCTGTACCAACAAATGTTACCATTTAAAAGTAAACTGCTTATGGGGTGCAAATAAATGCTCTGCAGAGATGAGCACCACACTTCGATCTTAGTAATTTCTTACTGGGTGTCTCTGTTCCAGGTACTATTGTTTAAAAGGGCAAAGTAGGGCTAAGAGTGGTACATATGGTTGGGGTTTTGAGCTCACCATGCACCCACTCCAATAGTCTAACCTGGATCTTGAACTTGAAGTTAGCCATCTTGACTCTATGCTAGGAGCTGACAGTCCAATCGGGAGACTTTCGTGCTTAAAGATAGGCAGCCAGCAGTAGGGTGATACATACCCAGCTTGTTCACTTACTGATGGTGATAGAGTCGAAGCTCTATCAAAATGTACAACCTTCCCCACAGCAATCAGCAAGGTCTCACAACTTCTAAGATGTTGCAATCTTTCTCACTTTCTGAAAATAAGTCCACAGTTCCACCCCCATGCATTAACCTCATGTCGATTACCGGGGTCATCTATCCTCAGCACTGTTACTAAGGTTTCTCTGTTGAACCAGATTTTGGCTCACATCTCTTTCCTTCCAACCCTGAGGTTGTGCCTAATTCTGCTCTGATGTGATCTGATGAGCCCCAACTACCCTCCAGTCCCTGAGGGGAGACAGGGACCCTCACATGACAGTTGCTATCTTGAGTCCTCTAGAACAGTATCTACTTCAGCTCTGCTCACTGGTTGTCTAGTTGAATGACCTGAAAAGTCTATTCAGAGTGAATATAGTTCTCTTGGTCAACTGAAGTTATTTAATATTTCAATTCTAAAAATATAGTTACTACACAGAGTTTGTGACTAGAGAAAGAAATCACCCATACTTTTCTCTTTGTCTGCATACACACATGCTTTTGCATAAATATAATCACAGTAAAGTTACATACAGTTCTGTACCACATTTTTTTTCTTTTGATGAACAAACCAGAAGAACTTGATGATTCAGTTTTTTCCTTTTTTTTTTTTTTTTTTTTGTTAAGGTCACCGTGGTGCTGAGGGAGCTGGCAAAAGTCTGAGGCTCCATTATTTCCAATAATGACAATTGTTAACATTTGTCCTTACCAAGTCCCAGACATTGCTCAAGGCATTTTGCAAATTTAATCTTCACATCAACCCCACGAGGCAGGTACTATTGTCTCCCCCACTTTACAAATGAAGAAATTGAGACACTGAAAGTCTAGGTGGCTTGCCCCAGGTCACACAGCCAGTCACCTGGTAGCAGAGTTTGTGCTCTTAACTATCCAGTGGTTCTCAAGTTGTAGTGAGCACCAGAATCCCCTGGAGGACCTGTTCAAACAGATGGCTGCATCCCATCCCAGAGTTTCTAAAGTCAGTAGGTCTGGGGAAAGAGTTCAAGTTCTGCATTTCAAACAGGTTCCCGAGAGATGATGCTGCTGCTAGAAGGAGGATTGCATCTGAGAACCGCTGCCCTACCCTGCGCAAGCTTCCAAGAGGAGCACACAGGTTAGGTGTCTCTAACCTGCACCCCTAAACCAGACCTTATATGGTCAGGAAGGAATATTACTTGTCATCTGCCTCCTCTTGTCCTTCCCTCTCTGCTCTGCTAGAACAGCCATGGAGGAGTGCTACTTCATGGGGGGCTGCCTGAAGAGAGGGTTTCTTCATGTTAGTTTTGGACCTAATTAGCTAAATGCAATTCCATTCATTAAAAGGGCTGATAAATCAGTCCCTGGCTGTCAGGCTGCCTTGGCAGCTGCTGAATTAATGTCTGTGCTGTCACTTGCCTGGCACCTGCAGTCAATTAATCTCACAGGTTAATAAGATTAACTCAAGATTAACTCAGCCAAACTGCTTGCAACTGCCCATATCCCCCCAAACTGGGGAGACACAGACTTGTTCTTGGTGTGCAAGAGAGCCTTGTTCTTTTCCAAAGAGAATAGCCTTCTAAGAGATGAAGGGTCATTTGGTGCTGCATCAGCTGAGTCAAATTTGGCTTTGTGTTTTGCAAGACCGAGACCAGCTCATCTGAAAACTACTGGGTGTGGGGTTTCGTGTTCAGAAGGAGGAATGGATTTGTCCATCTGACCATGCAATTAGTCACTTGAGAGTTTGGGCAGCTGTTTCACCAGGGAAAGAGGGGGAACCTGGATGGAACTGCCTCTGAGAATGCAGCATCACTGCCTAGCTGTGTCGCCTCTCTGAACTGGTGAGGTTTCCTCACCGATAGGAGGGGACTGATAACATTTCCACCCTGGCTGCATTCCACAACAGTGAGAGGGTCTAAGATCCAAACATTATTTGGATCCTGGAAAAACAGCTACAGTAAAAGGTTTGCCATCTGCGACTCTTGTAGGTCATAAATCAGGAATAGAGAGGAAAACAAAAGGTCAGAATGGTGGAGGGAGCTTGACCTCTGAGTTCAAAAATATGATTTCCTTTTCAACCCTTCCCCCCCATATCTGCCTGCAATTGTGTCCTTCATGGAGGTAACTTCCTCCAGGCAGTGCCCTTCCAGTGGGTGCTGTGATGTACAACCCAGATCTAACTTCAGGGACAAACAATTTTTTTTTTTTTTGGTTAGAGCTGCCATAAGGCAGCTTTTTACTTCCAGTCTTGTTAGGGATTGCTTTGTCCAATGTCACAGTTCTTTCTATTCCAAGGGGACTGTTGCAAGGGGATGTCTGCATCTAAGCCTTATGAGTGGGCTGACAGAGGACTGTGGTGTGGTTTTCTTTATGCCTACTGCACTGTCTGCTTTCTTTCCCACTCTACAGCTGATGATCTCAAGAACCTCCCTAATAAACTTCCTACACATTCATCTCTGTCTCAGAGTCCACTTTCTGGGGCACCTAACCTGCCTTGTCAGAGAGGGCACTTCTTGCCCCTGCTCCCCAGTGGCAACCTGAGTTTTCCTGTTCTTTCTCCTATCTTTCAATATCTCTCTTGCTTTTCTTTATAACGTTGGTCTTGATGCTGAATTCTTTCAGCATCAAGAGGCAAGAACTGAGAGCCCTTGGGTGTCCCCAGGCCTCTAGGCCCATTTCATATTGATGCACGCTTTCTCATAGGTGTTGCTAATTGTGCTGTGAGGAGTATGATTGGCTACTACTTTTCTCCCACTCTCTTTTCCTGCTAGTGGCTTCTAGGCAGTCTCTCTCAAAAAAATTGCTAACTTTAATTTCTCTTATGCCTTTATTTTTTCTTATTACACAAACAAAAGCTGTCTTTAACAGCGAAAAATCAGAACATGCAAACAAACAAAAAAGCCTACATGCCAGAAACAAGCACTGTGGATACCTTGGGTATATTTTTTTCTGGGAATTTTCTGATGCCAGACAAATACAGGCTCATATGTAAATATTACTCTGTGGTTTGCTCAAACTCTCTCTTGCCCCCACACTAGACTCTTTCTGCCAGTCACTTCCAAGTACTCTTTGCAAATATAAAAGTGAAGACTCAGAAGCCTGTGTGAAGCCATAGGCCCTCACCCAGACTCCTCACATGATGGAGATGTGGAGACTGAGGCACAGAAAGAGACCAGCAGACTTCTCAGATTCCATGTTGAATAAACATGGCAAGGGTCCTCCCCAACTTCTCTGAAGCCTTTCAGATCCCCCCTCTCCTGACCTGACCCTTGCCTGTCTCTCTTTGAGTTGATCAACTAGGTTCAAAGCAAGAAAAGAGTAGGAAATGAAAATTTCATAACAGAAGTGCAAGAAAATGAGGACAGCATGTCAGTGCTTGTGCCTGGGTCCAGGTAACTTTGCAAGATTCATACTCCAGCCTACAATCAGGAGACTGAGGTTTTGTATCTGGTGCTCAATGGAGTCAGTAAACTACGCAGACATGCCTGAAGCAGCAACCATCACCCTTCCTCTTACTCCATACTCTGCAGCCCCACCTCCCACCTGCAACATTGTTCTTGCAACAATGGCCAGAAGAATCATCCTCACAGGTCACTCAGGGATGCCTCGATGGATTCTTAGAATAGGACACCAAAGGCATGAGCAACAAAAGAAAGAAATAGATAAACCAGAGTAAACTAAAATTAACAAAACTTGGTGCTTCAAAGAACCCCATAGAGGAGTGAAAAGACAGCCCACGTCCCAGACACAAGTTTTATGGCACAGGGAGATGTACAAAGTCATTTTCCTGAAACCCTATAACTTGTCAGATGTGGAGCCCCAATCTGAAAAAAAAAAAAAAAAGGCACTAACAAGTTGACACCATTTTTTAAAAAGTCAGCTCACAGAACTGAATAAAATACTTGCCAATCATGTGCCTGCCTGATCAGGAACTTGTATCTAGACTATATAAAGAACTCATACAACTCAACCAGAAAAGGACAAATAACCCAATTCAAAAATAGGAAAAGGATATTTTCTCCAAAGAACATACACAAATGGTCATCAGGCACATGAAAAGAAGTTGAACATATTTAGTTATTTGAGAAATACAGACCCAAACTACAGTGATATCCCACTGACATCCAGTAGGATGGCTAGATGGGAAAATAACGAGGGTTGGTGAGGATAAAAACAAGTGTTGGTGAGGATGTGGGAGAGTTGGAACTGTTGGGGAAATGTGAAATGGTGCAACCACTATGGAAAACAGGTTGTAGTTCCTCAAATGCTCAAACCCAGAACTTAAACATAGAGTTGCTGTATTACCCAGCAATTCTATTTACAGTTATCAATCCAAGAAAATTGAAAACATATATCCATGCAAAATTTTATAGCAGCATTATGCCTAAGAGCCAAAAGGTGGAAACAACTCAAATGTCCATCAACAGATGCGTGGCTAAACAAGTGTGGTAGGCATGTAAACTGGAACATTATCTGGCAATAAAAAGGAATGAAGTTCTGACATGGGTAACACACTTTGAAAACATTCCCAACCTTACCGAGAACAATGTATAACGAAAGCCATTTCACCATAGACTTATTGATATGAACAAAAGTGAAGTTCCTACTGCTTATCTCTGGTCACAAAAACAAGAACAAACTTCTAAATAAAGACCCCACAGTACTTCTAATATTAAACGATAATTTGCAATCATTCATTTACTCATTTTTCCAACCTGCTTTTTCTAGTTCAGGATTGTAGGTGGCTGCAGCTTATCCTTACAACTCAAGATGTGAGGCAGGGGCCCTAAACAGGTAACCCTTTCATCATGAGGTGTACTCACACACGCACACATGCACGCATGCACACAAGCACACGTACACACATCCTCTCAGACTCAGACTGAGACAATTTAGACACACCAATGAATCTAATATGCACATCTTTGGGATGTGGGAAGGAACTGAGGCACCAAGAAAAAACCCTACTGATATAAGGAGAATAGTACAAACTTCACACATTCAGTGGCCTTACTGGGAATCAATTTTTCCACTCTTTCAATGTTTTAATGAAACGACGTTATACGAACTGTGTCTTTCGAGGACCTGCTCTAACTGAGGCATCAAAGGGGTCCAGAATAGGCAAATACATGGGACAGAAAGTAGATTAGTGGTTACCAGTGACTAGGAAGTGGGGGTAAGCAGAAGTGTAAAGTGGCTGCTAGTAAGTAAAGAGTTTTCTTTGAGGGATAATGCAAACCTTCGGGAATAAGATAGTTGTGATGATTGCATGACTCTGGGAATATACCAGAAACCATTAAATCATATGCTTTATATAGTGAATTGTGTGGCATATGAATTATATCTCAGTTAAAGGTGTTATTAAAGAAAAAGTAAATCACATCCTGCTATTTCCTATTCGTTCTCTTCGCACTACACTGAAATGCAAAATCCTTACCATACCTGGTCCTTCGCTCGTTCTGTTCCTCCACCTCCTTACTGGCACTTCTTCTATCAGCAGGCCCTTCCTGCTGCCTAAACACACTAGGCCCAGGCCCACGTAAAGACTGCTGCAATAGCTGTTCCCTCTGTGTGGCACATCTTTCACCAGAGAGTCACTTTCTTCTCTTGTTTGCATCTCTGCTCAAATATCAGCCACCCAGGTATGGTGTCCACATCCCAGTCACCCTGATCACATCATTCTGTCTTCTTTTCTTCAGAGCACTTACTACCAATTGTAACTTTTTTAGGTTGATTGTTTTCATTGTCTAATGCTTATTTGCCCTACACTAGAAAGTACACCAGTCAGGGACCTTGTCTGTCTTGGTCACCAACATGTCCACAGTGCCTGGCACATAGTAGGTGCTCAGTAAATGCATGTTGGATGAATAAACGAATGAGTCTCACTTCAGTCAACTGTCTGCAAAAATCTGTTCCTGAATCTGAGGGGGACCAAGTGTAGATGTGTGGAGGGTCAGTGCGGCCTAACCCACTGCTAAAATGCTACTTTGCAATTGATGCTGCAGTTCTTTCACTGAACTTCTAATAGAGTTTACCACCTGTCATCAGCTGTTTCTTGATCTCAGGTCCTATACCTCAGCTTCAGCCTTGGAGGCACTGGGAGATGGTTACCTGTAACTTCTGTCTTGTTGGTTGGGAATCCTTGCAGAGAGGGGCTGGGGGTATTATGACTCTGACAGCCTGAACTGGGGAGGTACCCAGGGGACACCCATTGGATGCTTGAGTTCCTCCATGAGCATGCTGGCCTTTCTTGTTAAATGGGGCCTATAAGAGGGTCATGACTTTGAGTGCAGTCAGGCTTCTCAACTCAGCCTATATCTTCAGACCTCTAGAGATACTTAAAAAATACAAATTTCTGGGCCCCACTCTCAGGGATTTTAATTACTTCAACAAAGTCTGTTCTCAAAAATTCTTCAGATGACTCTTAAAAATAAAAAAGACCGAATTTTATAGAGTCCCTATTATATGTTAGGCAGTGGGTAGGTCCTAATAACATGCATTATCTCTAATTCCCATAGTAAAGTTTCATTTGGAAAAGAGAGACTGAGAGGCTCTATGGATTTCTCAGGCCACACAACTAGTAAACAACAGTGCTACACTTAAGTTCGTTTTTCTCTAACAGGTAATTTTCCAATTCAGCCTGCAGAGACAGAGAAGGTTTCTAATCACATAGCCCTAGACATTCCATTGCACAGTGTGCTTGCTAATACCTCAGTACTGGAAAGAGTGCTTGGGGCTGCTGCAGTAGTTGACAGTAAGAAGGTGGTTTTCTGGTTGGTTCTGAAAATTCAGTAAGCAGTAAGCTTTAGTCCAGCTCTGGGTTTTAGTCCAGCTTTTGGCTTTCCAGCTGTGTGACCATAGGCATGTCACAACTCCTCTGAGAACCCCCACTTTATCTTCTATAAAATGGGGGAAATACCTCTTTATAGTGAGGATTAAGTGAGAATGATAATGTTTAATTGATGACAAATTTGACTTTCCTACTTAAAATTACACAAGACCTGGTATGTGTGTGTGTGTGTGTGTGTGTCCTTACTGGGTTTCCTGAGTGCAGATGGACTGGATCTTCTTTGTGCTCAGAGGTGAGCACTGCGAGGGTGAAGGAGTGCTTTCTGGGTTCTGGATTTTGGCTGAGAATGGTTGAGGGACTCTTTTTGAGACCCTTTTATTCAGTTGGGTGGCATCCCATGCTGAGAGCTGTATAACACCAAGTAGTCTACAAACAACAGGCGGGTGCTAGTCTCACCACAGCAGCCTATTGGAGGCTAAAAAGGAACTAAGACCAAGGGTTTCCTGTTGTTCACTTACCACTGACACTTTCAAATGAAGCAACAGATTTTGTTGTGCATTAAAAAATGTCTACAAATTGGGCAACAAGTGCTGGTACAGATACAACGAGAAAGGAACACTCTTATGCTACTGGTGAGATTGCAAACTGGTCCAACAACTATGGGAAGCTGTGAGGAGGACCCTCAAACTACTGAAAATGGAACTACCATTTGACCCTGCAATTCCACTTCTGGGAATCTACGCAAAGGACACCAAAACACTAATTCAAAAGGACACCTGTACTCAGATGTTTATTGCTGCACTATTTACAATAGCCAGAATATGGATACAACCTAAATGCCTCCAAACTGGTGATTTGCTGAAAAAGTTGTGGTATATTTACACAATAGAATCCTATTCAGCAATCAAAAAAGATAAATATGATGCATTTGTGAAAACATGGATGGACCTAGAAGGAATCATGCTAGTAGAAATAAGTCAGGAAGAAAAAGATAGAAACCAGATGGTCTCACTTATAGATGGGATATAGGGAAAACAAACAAAAGGTCAAGAGAAAAAGTCAAAACAAGCTAACAACTGAACTAAAAGAGAGGGAGAGAGGGGAGGAAAAAAGGGAAGGCATGAGTACAAAAGATCAAGATGATGCTGCAAGGGTGATATGATACAGGGAGAACCCTGGAGAATACAATGATGTAAAATATATCTATGTCTATATAAATATGTAAACAACAAAAAATGAATCAATAAAAATTTAAAAATACAACTTGGTGCACAGGGCTTATTGAGACAGAGCTTACTTTTCCTCATGAGCCCAAGATACTTGATGGCAGACTCCTGAACTCTGCAACTGCCAGGGTTCCCAGCACATTCTCTAGATTTCAGGGCAAGAAGCAGAAAACTGGTCATTGAGCTCTTTACTTGCCTTCTGTCCTAATTCTGGGAGTCCTGGGGCCCCTTTTCCACCCTTTTCCTTGTTGCCTTGACTTCTAGGTTTCTCAAGGTAATATTTCTTGAGTCTGAGGAGCCTTGAATTGTCTGAAAGGAGGAAAGGTTCTGGAAAGAAGCAGGGACCCTCTGAGGGGGGATGGATCTGCCATTTGTTTTGCCCACATGCTGCCAGGGTTGGCCTGTATGCTCATCCATCTCACTGCAATGTTTCTCCCCACTACTCCTTGGACATTTTGATAACAAAAAGCAAGTGTAATATGTCCAGATTCCCCTCAGGACCTGGTACAGAGTAGGGGCTCAAAAATGATTTTGAACTAAATGAATGAATAAATGTGGGATTGAGATGCTGGGCTCATTCATGTTTCAACATCATAGCCCCTTGACTTGGCAGCAGAGGTCACAGATGGACCCTAAAATTCCAGTCCCAGCTCTGTGCTTACTGTGTGACCTTGAGTAAGTTACTCCATTGGCCTCAAACTCAGTCCCTAATAATAATACCTCACAGAGTGCTTGCAGGAATTGAAGGTGAGTGTGTTGAGGACTTAGTTCTGGCACCCAGTAAAGACCTAGTCAAAAGTAGCTATTGTTATTTTTCTTTAACCCTCCCACCTTCCCCTAATTCCAGGAAGCTAGGCACTCGTGGAGCAGCTGTGTGTAGGGTCCACTTGCATACCAGACAGTGCTGGACCTCTGGTCAGGACGTCCTCTTCCAAGTTAGCTTCCTTTCCCACATAACCTTTATGACCTCAGCCCGCATGACTATGGGCAGTTCCCTGAGAGCAGGCCCCAGCCACGTTGCATAAGCCCACCAACCTAGGAGAGTCGACCCTCAGTTGGCCTTCATTTCCCTTCTCTAGCCAGGGCCTGGGGACAAGAAGGTGAGCTCACCAATTGTTTTTTCATTTTTCTGAAAGCTCTCAATCCAAAAACATTGCACATAACCTCCTCGGTCAAGTTACTTTCCTAATCTTGGTTGCCATAACAACATGACTTAATAAAGGAGCATTTTTTTTCTTGAAATAATTTGACCTGTTTCCATATCAACGGAGGTTTATTTTGGTTCCACACTCAGCTAGGGCTTGGTAGCCAGCACCTAGCAATACCTTCTATACCTTGGAAGAGACCTGAATTTCCAAGGGGCCATTTAAGAAGCAGAATGGGAACTGTGGTGGCCAAGTGTGTAAAGGAGACCATGCCCTCAGTAGAGAACACAACAGAGTTTAGGCACCTCAGAAGTTCCTCCTTGGGATTTCCCGGGTGGGTGGATGGAAGAAACAGGGAGGGAGAGAGCCTGTTTAGTGTCTTGGCCGAAGTTTAAGGCCTAGATATACCAACTCCCTGCTGCTAGGTCTCCCTCCAGGAACCATAGATCAGGAGGGATTCAGGCCTGGGTCTCCATGTGGGACAGCTTGCAAGAGAGGGTGACAATGTATTTGAAGCTAAATGTTTAAGTTGGTCTCTTACCCTGAGAGAACAAAAAAGAAAATACTTGAAACTTCTCTGAGAACTGCTTTTGCAGGCACAGCAGAGCCTGGGGACTTATCATTTAACATAGAGCTGAGTGACAAAGCCAGTGGAATTGGGAGACACAAATACAGAGAAGTGGGTTATCTAGAGCCCCAGCAACTCTAGTTTCCAAGTCCAGTCATCTGAAGAAAAGTCTGTTCATACACAATATATGAGCTGCTCTGTAACTAGTTGATGATTTTCAACCACATCCACATTTCTTTACTCTTAACTCCTGTTTCAGTCAACAAAATTTAACTTTGTTTTCAGACTATATAATTTCACTCCCCTTCTTAACCAAGGAGGTAGATTTGAATTCAACTCCTATGCCTTTGTCAGGTGATTTACAATGAAGCTTTTTTCCTTTTCTCAACACCTGACATCTCTGTGCACACTGGGTAGTGAAACCATTACTCAGTAACAACAGGAGGTAGGGTCGCACATATGCCCAGTAAATGATTCTTCCTGGGCCTCAATTGGATAGAGAGGTTAAAGTCCTTCACTAAATCACTCACTGAACAAACATTACTGAGTATCTACTAGGCACCAAGCACTGTGACCCTGTGGATATAACAAACACAACCTGACCCTCAGGGAACTCCAGTCAGAGGCTACCCTCTAGGCTTGTGTTTCTCAAACTCTGTGCATGTGAATCCACAAATCCCCTGGGGATATTGTTAAAATAAACAAAAACAAAACAAAACCCCCTACACAGGTTCTAACCAGTAGGTGGGAAGGGGTATGAACTGAAAGCCTGTGTTGCTAACTAGCCTCCAGAAATGACTATTGCTTCTCAAATCACACTCTGAGTAGCAATATTGGACAGAGGAAGAAAGAGGGGTCTTGTCCCTCTCTTCTCTGAGTCCCTTTTGGATGTTCTGTCCTGTGGGCTTCAGCTGCATCTACCACTGAGGTGGGATGACTCGCTTACTGGGGAGAAACTTGGTTTTGTTTTCTGAGGTACTTACCTAAATCTGGAATTTTTAATAAACAAGAATGAAAAGGTGGGGCAAACAGAGTTGTTAACCCCAGTGGAGAGGCCACCAAAATTACTTTAATTCCTTTCTGGAAGCCTAAGTCAGCCATCTGAAACTGAATGGAAGGACAGAGTCCTGGACTTTCTCAATTAAGGTACTGTTTGAATGCACACCTGGGAGCCAACACAAGTCAAAAGTCAAATCCCAATCTCTTCTTAAGCCCCATGATATTGAGCAAGCCATTTATCAGTCTGTCTCATGTTTCTCATCTACAAAACAAGAATAATAATCACACCCAACTCATCATTTAAAAATTAAATGAATTTACAAAGCATCCAACACACAGTAGATGCCAAAAAAACTTAGTTTATCCATTCAACATGTGCTTGTTTGGCCCTTTCTGGGTACTGTGCACATAGGCACGAGGGATAAGCAGGAACTAGAACAGGCACAGCTCCTCCCCTCATGGGCTTCACGTTGAAGCAGGGGAGGCTTGAATGATGAAAAGGAGCCAGTTACAGGGAAGTGGGGAGTGGGGTGGGGGGGCAGGCTCATAGGGGAAATGGCCTTTGCAAAGGTCCTGGGGTGGGGAAGAATGGCTAAAAGGAGCCAGCGGATCTTAGGAGGGTAGACAATGAGGAGGAGCATGGTAAGAAAAGATGTCAGAGGTGAGCAGGAGCCAGATCACATCAGGATCTTGCAGGCAATGTCTGGAATTTGGGTTTGATTGCCAACGCTACTAGAGGTGTCTGATTTGGAGCAGAGATAGAGTGCCGTGTGACCAAACGGTTCTCCTTCATTGCCTGCACTGTTGATTACCTGGGCTCCCTGTCAGTCTCTTCTCCCTGTTAGAGATTTAGGCCTGAATCTCTCCAAGTTCCCAGAATCTCAGGTCTAGGGTGTCTTCCAATAGGGTGCTCACTGGTGCAGTGTGGTTTGCATGTGCAGTTAGTCTAACATTGCTACAGCTGGTCTATAAAGGCCCTCTGTGTTTACCAACCTCTCTGCCCAGCTGCATGGACAACAGAACTCAGACTCTGAAGCAGACTGAAGGGATCATATCTTTTTTCTGTTGCTTGTTGGCTTTGTGATCCTGAGAGAGTCACATTTCCTGGACAAGCCTGTGTAAGAGTAACGTAGTAGTATCCTTATATGTGGGGGATACATTCCAAGACTCCCATTGGTACTCGAAACTGCACAATGCCAATCCTTATCAATACTATGTTTTCTATCATACATGTCTTATCCTATGATAAAGCTTGATTTATGAATTGCACATAGTGAAAGACTAACAGTAACAAATAACAAAATAGCAACAATGATAACAATATACTGTAACAAAAATTATGTATGTGAATGTACCCTTCCCTCAAAATATCTAATTACGCATATTTTTGGCTTGCGATTGACCTTGGGCTACTGAAACTTTGGAAAGAAAAACCATAAACAAGACAGAGGAGGGGGGAACCACTGTTTCTACTTCTTAGACAGTTGGACGGATCAGGGAGTGAATCCATGGGTAAAATCCTAAGCCTGGTGTGTGGAGAGACTTTCGAGAGCCACTTGTCCCGGACATAGAGTGCTGCGCTTGCAGCTGCGGCCAGGATAAGCATTTCAGGAGGCTTCAGGAGGGAAGCTAGAGCACTCCTTGAGGAGCCAGTTGCCTCATGGACATATAGCAGCAGGGCTGCCTTTGGTTATAAGGCTGGAGCTCATTTGTGTATGTGCTGCATGGGTCACAGAAGTCCGGGCAAAGAGCAGCGCGGCGGTGGCCGGGATGGCAGAACTGCTTGTGAGCCATGACCTGTTAATTAGACCACCTAAACCCCTCTCAAATAAACTCCTTCCTCCACTCATCAGCTCTTCCCTAAATCAAAGTCTATGGCTCACGTAGCAACAGAAGTATAAACTGAAATAAACGTCACTGGTCTATTAAAAAAAATAGTCCCATCACTTACCACCTAAACAATTGCAAGAACCTTCTCCCAGTTCTTCCTGCCTCATATCTTGCTCTAACTGTTTAGCTTCCACGGGGCCATTCCAGTCATTTTCTAGCCACACAAGTCTAATCAGCTCTGCCTCAAAACATACAGGACAAATGCCAGATCCTCAGCCTGACAGACAAGACCTTGCTGATCTGACCTCCATCTTCCTTTAGAAGAACTCTTCTCCAGCACCTCTTATTCCCTTGTTCTGACAAGTCTTTTTCTCCACCCCGGCCTTCTCTCCCACCTAGGACAATTCTTTCTGTGCTAGAATCTCTGCAGTTTTCCTACACTACATTTGTGGCTCCTTCCTCCAAAGTCCCACAGGACTCTCTTTTCTATTGGCATACAAGGGCCTGCAATGTTTGGTCTGCAGGCTTGAGTCCCATAGTAAATGGGAAGCAGAGGAGGGCAGAGGAGACCGTCTTGCAAGTGGAGTCAAAACACCACCCACTAGGCATCTAGCTTCACTGAGTCTGGTGCACAGGGCAGGGCCCAGGTGAAGAAAAGAAGTGGCTGAATCAGGCCTGACGTGAACTGGGGAGCTCCACACCTTCCCACGAGGGGCAGCACCCTTCAGTTTTAGCTGCTGTGTCCATTGTGGTCAGATTTTTAGAATTTTTTAAAGCCTGAATTGGCAACAAACTTAAACTATCTTAAAAAAAATTGTATAGAATAACAAAAGCAACAAAACTGGTCTTCAGACTACATGTAGTCTTTGGTCTATCATTTTGCAAACTCAAAATTTGGTTTTTTTGCATGGCAAGGATGAGTGAGTAAATGAATAAATGAATGAATGAATAAATGAATTTTTCTACTTTCAGATTTCTTACAGCTACTCTAGATTTCTAAAGTTAGGATGAGTTTATGTCTAATCAGTTTAGTAGCTATATCTGATGACTTTTTTTTTTGGAGTAAAGACATGAATGTCAAAATCAAAAGTCAAGTTTTTATATTTCTCTTTCAAAATGAAGTCACCTCCTTTTACTTGGTGGCTCTAACAGTATCACTTCTGGGGCAGTCCAGAAGTCTTTTGAGCTGGGCCTTGGCCTCAAGTATGGTGACATCCCCTCTTCGGGATGTGGGTTGCCCCAGAAGGAAGGGAGGGACGCAGAGGCCACAAAAGCTGTATCTGCAGTGGTTGGTTTGTTTAATTTGGTAATCGCTGACAACAGTTCAGTTCCCCATCCCACCAGCTACCATCCACCGCACTCCACCCACTTAACCCCAAATGGGAGAAGTTGGAAGAGATACTGAGGACTCTGAATGCAGGTGTGAGGGACTCAAATTCTTTTGAGGCCCAGGCTCCCTGTCCCCGGAACTCCTATAATGGCTGTGGGTTGTAGGGTGGCACCTATTTAG
Organism: Uropsilus gracilis; assembly: GCA_004024945.1. NCBI lineage: Eukaryota > Metazoa > Chordata > Mammalia > Eulipotyphla > Talpidae > Uropsilus > Uropsilus gracilis. Next base: position 28,198 of record PVHY01011869.1, read on the forward strand.
GAAGTCTGCAAGGGGTACTGCTGTCTCCTGCAGGAGTGGACAGCAGGATTTGAGCTCTGTCCATTCAGGATCAATGTGATCCTCCCAGCTGCCAGAGATGTGGGCTGATGTCTCACCCTTGCATCCCCTCTAAGGTAATACCTCTTTTGTGAGAATAGCCTGCATCCAAAGATGAGGTGACAAAAAGAGGGGCAAGAACTCATTTGGGGGGATGGAGAAAGGACCAGACACTTTGATAGGGTGGGCCCCCCCCCCCATTGTCTCCTGTTTAAGATTGCAGGTTTCAAGGACAGGTAATGTTAAAATGGGAGAATGACCTTAGCTGGAATTTCCCTTCAGGGGGATGCAGGGGGAAGAAAGAAGTGTAACAGATTTCCTGGAAGGTGGGAAATCAGGGTATATAAAGAGTGTACAAACAGAGGGATTCGATTTGATTCAAGGGGATTGGATTGGGATTCCAATATGGAGAGGAGATGGAATCGGCCATCTTGTAAAGATGTGAGCCATGTGAGCTTGGCCATGTGGCCACCGAGGGCCTGCAACAACCCTCGGCTGGCCCAGGCTGGCAGCATGTGTGCTAAATGCAGTTAAGGAGCTTGTAGATTTGAGCTTCGTGTTGGAGTTTGTTTTGCTAAGTTTGATTTGTGTCTGAAAGAGGCTGTGCAAAAGTTAGGCCTGAGAAGAAAGTGAACTTTGCTGGTTCGGCACCATGGAGTTCCTGCTACCTGAAGGTGACAAGGAGAAGACAAGCGTGGAAGACAAGGAGGAGCATTCAAAGGAACAAGTCTTCAAGCGTCTGGAGATGGACTCTGACTGGACATTGGTGAGATGATTAGGACTGAGAAACTGAGGATATTTGGGGCAATCTGGGAAAGGACTTTGGACAATACTGGGAAGGTTTTGGACAACGTTAAAGTATTCTGAGTCTTACATATTTCTTTTGTAATTATTAGGATAATTAAAAATCACTTTGTTAGAAATAAATTAGTCTGCACTGCACTGAGAGTCTTACATTGGTTTGGCATTTTGGTTGAGAAGGCTGGGGATGGTGGTAAAGAACCTACAAATAAAAAGTTTAAACTGTGTTTTAAAGTTTTTCTTTTCTGCAGTTTTTGGAGCTGAAAGCAGAGAGCAGTTGGCTAGCTTTTACATATCAATGGTAAAGGTGATCAGTGAAAATGCTAATGAAGAGTGTGTAGCCTGCTTTGTAGAGAAATGCAGGCAGATAAGTGTATCCAGTTAAGGTTAAAGGTAATTGCAAAGAAACTGCTTGGGAGAGAAAAGAAGGCAGATAAGGGTAAACAGCTAAGTAAAGTCAAAAAGTCTCTTTTTACCCTGTTTCAACTTGGCCTCATTTTGGACCGTGCAAAGGGCCATCTCATGTCAGAGTCTACCATGCAAGATGGGCTGAGATTTGTGGTGTGATTTCATAGCAGTTCAACTCCTGCCTCTAACCAATCCTGCTTCTTACGCCCTCACAGCTGCTTTTCTAGAAGACAACCCCCAACAAACCTCCTGAAGACAAATTTGTCTCTCAATCTGTTTCTTGGTGAAGATAGCCTCGGGTGAGCCCTGGCTTAGGCCTCTCTGTGCTAACTGACCTTTCTCCCTTGATAACCACAATTACTCCAACTGTTTCCATAACCATCTGAAAGGATAATCCCTGAATCTTTCTGGGTGCCATGGCTCTTTCCCCAGTCTTCCCACTTGCATTTCCTGGAACCAGGAAGACAATTTCACTTGAATGTTCATTTTTCAGTCTCAAATTTAATATATTTAAAAGAGAAATTTCTCTGACTGCCCCTTAATCAATTTTCCCCTCCTGAGTTCTCTGTTTCTGTAAATGTCACCGCCATCTCTGGAAACCTGGGATCGAAGCCTCCTCAGTAGCCTCATGCTCAGGCATCCCCTCAGTGCCTACAGAGCATGAGTCCACGCTGCCTCTCCTTGCATCCAAGGGTCCCCATATTGATCCCAACTAACCTGATTAGCCCCCAACCTGCAATCCCAGGAGTTCTTAACAGAGATATAGCTTGGACACATTTGGGGTGTCTGAAGACCCCTACTGACTCCTTCTGGGAATGTTTTTTACAATCATACAATAAGATACATGTGATTACAAAGGATATCAATTATATTTAAAGACAGTTACAGTTACCTATGTGCACATATTTTAAAATTTGTGACATAGTGAATATGTTTCATTAGCACTTTGAGTAACAAAATTCAGTAGCTACCATGCTTTGGGAGGAGTTGTGAATGGAACACTATTTCAAGATCTCTGAAGCAGTGGTAATTAGCCAGCAATCTCTGTGGTTCCTATGGGAGATTAAGTGACTGGTACTACTGATACCACTGTGCTCTGCTGCCTGTGGAGGGCGAAGCTAAACCTCAAGTGGAGATGAGGGAAGGTAAACTTAGTCTGAGTACACAAGCTCCTTGTCAAGCACCTCTGCGCCTTGGGTGATCTGTTTCAGGCACTTAAATGGGAGGGTCACAAGTGTCTCGACAAACTCATGCATCCTATTCCTTTCCTGGCAGGTGCTGGGCAACTGGCTTACTGGCTCTGGCCTGAATTGGGCCCATTTTTTGTGTGCCTCTCTGGCTTTCCAGCCACTCTTCCGGCCAGGACTTGGGCCTCTGTGCAGATTGGCCACTGTCTGCCATGGCTGGCAGTCTCATTTGAGCAGCCCCTGGATGGCAGCTTCTCTGATTTTTGTTCCCTCAGGTCCCAAGCCCTGTTTGAATGCTATACATGTTCCCATTGGCCAAGGAAAGACTAGCCAGGCAGCAGCCTCATGGGGTAACACACAGCTGTCAGGTCAGTGCACAGTTGCAGGGCACCCAGTTGAAGAAGTCACCTTCCTAATGCCAGTAGAAGAATGAGGAGGCCACCACTCCATCCAGGCCCTTCTGTGGCTTGGAATCTGGGGCTCACCCATTTCTTCTCAGGTTTGCAAGGCAAACCCTCTCCATTTCTCCTGACCAGATGCTAAATGTCTTGCCATGTATAGGACAGTCTTGTACAGCAGATTGTCCTACTCAAAATGCCCTCTGTGGGCACATTGAGGTAGCACCGCAAATATGTGCCTTATGCCTCAGTAACCCTTCTTGGCCTGAGGTGCCAAATCTTGAATTCTCCTATTCCCCTTGACCTGAAATCCTGTGACCTTTTCAGCTAGACTGAGATTGACTCACAGATGCAGAGAATGGCAAAAGGGATACCCAACCATGACCACTGCAACTATTGGTTCCAAAGCAGAGCTATGCCAGGCCTGGGACTTTGCTAGGGCAAGATCTACCTGAACTTGATAACTGCCACAGGGAAGGAAAACACAGCAAGAACTGCTTTCCAGTGTCTTCCAAGTGACTAGTGGCCTTGAGACCCTTGTCTTCTTGGGAAGGAAGATCTGTCCTACGCTGTCTGTTTTGGGACTTGAGCAGGGAGGAGCCACTCCAACCCAGGTCAGGAGATGGTCTTACTGTTCTTTTTGCCGCTGAATTATTTTAGGATAGGAGAGGTCGTAAATGATCCTGCTTCCCAGCGTCTTTGTTTTCCAAGAACCAGTCTGGTCTACAAATGCTTGGTCCCCATTTTCCAGGCCCCATAGCCCATGATTGGTGGAGGAAGATCCCATAGCCCATGGTTGGTGGAGGAAGAGCTGCTTCTGTCAGTTTGACCTGTATTCTGATGAAAGGGATTAGTTACACTGTAAAAATAACACTCAATTTCAGACTATATCTCTTAAGAACAACACATACTGATACAGGGCTACTTATCAGAGTGCTTCAAGCTCTATATAGTACTTTATATCTTAGATTGAACCATACAAAATTGCGGCTATGTAACTGTTTGGAGGCAATTTCATAGGGTTCAACCTAATACATTTGCTCATTTATTCCTTATCATAATCCTGAGCAGGTATCTTTAGCTCCATTTTAGAGAGTACAGTATTAAATCTTGGAGAGGTGAAATGATTTTTGACAGAGGTAACAAAGCTAAGAAATAGCGGAGTTGAGATTTGAACCAAATCCCATGCTCTGGATATTCAAGGTAGGATGACTCAACCTGAAGGACCCTAAAAACAATAATATGAGGAGAAGCAAGGCTTCCTATGCTAAGAAATCCGAGGTTGGTTGTCTCCAACACCTTTTCATTGTTAGTGGAGATTAGTGCCTACATGTTGGAGTAGAAGGCACAAAAGTGACAGTGTGACAAATTTTGGTTTTAGGGCTTTGGGAAAAAGTGGTACAGCAGAAAAAATATCAGAGCATGTCTACCCATACATTCACCCACTCACCCACCCATCTGTCCACCTAACCATCCAAGAGAGCTCCACTGGGCATCTCTTGTGTTTGTTAGGCTCTGCACTAGGTATTGAGCTCCCAACATTTGGGAAAGTCTTAATCTACAGGGCTTCCACCTTTTGACCATTTGGTGAGAGTGCTAGAGCAGTCTAGGTGGGGTGAAACCACCACATGCAAAAGAGAGTTTGATTTGCCTGTCTTCCTAGTGCTGTTCCTCTGGCCTGACTGGTTGAGAGACTCCAGCTTATGTCCCCAGGCAGAAAGCAGCTGGGTTGTTGCTGGTGCTTCAGGAGTGTAACCGCAACAGTGGGAAGGCATGAAAATGAAATGCCAAGCTCCACCCATACACCAAGCTGAGTGGCAATAGGAAATACAGGGCCTGGGGAAAAGGGCCTGGGAAGAAGAATTCCTTCCCAGTCTTCACAGGAAGAAATTCCTTTCTTCCACATTGAACCCTCTCTGAGCTGCTGGCCCAGGTCACCGCTTTGGGCATGATTTTTGTGACTGGAAGTTGGCTTTTGTGACTGGGGGTAAGACCAGTTTGGAAGTCAGTCAGGCATAGGCACGGGCTCATCACCTTTGCCCAGAGACAGCATCCTGTTATACAGGGATATTCACATCTCTCAGCTTCCTGCCAAACCAGGGCACAGCCCTGGAGCCTGCTGTGGAGTCCAAAAACTCCCCAGACCTGACCTGACTCATGCTAAATCAAGGCTAGCTGCCCCATTTCCAGTGCTCCTCAGCCACCTACCTCCTCCTATAACACCAGCTCTCCCCTCTCCCCCTCCCCCATCCTCAAACCTCAATGTGATGCCCCTGCCAGGTGGCTAGCACCCACACTCACCATGCCAGGCTCCCGGGTATGCAGCCATGGTTTTCACCACTGCTACCAGGGACTGCAGTACAGCTTACAGTTGAGTAAGCCACAATGTGGGTTCCTCCCACCACACCCTCCCAACCCCAATGTTTTCTTAAGAGTCCATTTCCACACCACTCTACTTTTGAAAAACAAAAAACAAAAACAAGCCAAGACATTGGATCCTGAGTACAAAGAGAACTACAATGAGAAAATCCACAGAGGCACCTCTGGAGGCAAAGAAGGGCAAAGCTGTGGCTCGACCCAGATAATCACCTGTTGACAACTCAGGGCCCTTTCCTGATCTCTGTGGCCTGCAGAGCTACAGAGCCCAAGACAGGGGTAGTATACTGGAGTCTTTCGCACTTGGGTTGGCTGCTCTGGTCAGACCAACAAATGGGGAGTTCCTTGAGGTTCACACACCAAGGCCCAGGAAAATCCGAGATTGATACAGTGAGGAAATTGGAGGGTTTTCTTTTTCTGAAAGTTTAAAAAGATTAATTTACCTAGGAAGTTAAGGAAGGGAAAGAGAGAGAATCAACTGACCATCACATTGCTAGATAACATCTGCCCTACCAGAAGTACCAGTATCAGAACCAAAAAAACAACAGAACTAGGCCTGCTTACTTTCTTACTTCAAAGATCTACCTGACCACTCTGCAATCCCAGTTCCCACACTTTGTGTGCTCTGCTCACAAAGTCCAGTTCATGGCATACCCAGAGTTGTAATCCAAGATGCCCGAGATGTCTTAGAAATAAAGATGGACAAAAATTTTTGCCCATTCGGTTGGGCTTCTTTTGGTTTTTTCTGTTATTTCTTTTGCTGTACAGAAGTTTTTTGGCTTGGTGTAGTCCTATCTGTTTATGTTTTCCTTCATTTTTTGGCCATCTGTAGATATTTCCAGAAAGGCAAGCTAAGCACCAAACTGAAGCACACAACTATGGGCAGGAGGGAAAGGGGGGATGGGAGGGGAAGGTGGGGGGAGTAAATCCCTGGGATTGCAATGATGTGAAATTTATATATAAATAAATTATTTTTTAAAAAAGAAGGTGCAGGAGATACTCAAATTGCCATTTATTAAAAAAAAAAAAAGAAATAGAGATGGGGTAGAGGTCATTCAGGTTATCATTCACTGACTTGCAATTTGCTTCTCCCTGGTTCATTGACAGAAGACTATATTAGCTTAGTCTAAAAAACAAAGTCTCAGTACAGATCTTTTTTAACCTATAGAACAAAACCTATCAAATGCCTGGCTAGTTTCAAAAGTCTGAAAATAACCTGGAACCCGATGAATTTTGTTAAGTAAAATCTACCTTCAGGTGTCAGATTCAATGATTAAAATCCCATTTAATGGTGCTGTTGCAGTAAGTCATTGTGTGCTCTTAAATGATACAGTTGAAAAACCAAAATTAAAACTAAAAACTTTACTTGCCAGAACCAAAAGGAATACAGAAAAGATATAGACTACTTATGAATCACCAGGGCTACTTATTCAGTATTATTATTATACTTATTAAGTAACCCTAGGCAAGGGCAAATATATTCAAATTATTTCACTTTGACTACATCATTGAAAAACAGAAATTGAATATTAGTTTTGGTTTTTCTAGTTAAATGCAATATAGCTATCTATCTTGTATTCTTTCATATAACAATATTAAGACCACTAAGTCTGGTCACTTTAAAAATAGGTTAGTATATATTAGTAACACAATATCTCCCAATTATTCAAAATGCTTTTTTTAGTATAAGAAAATTTTTACACTTAAGACTTTGTTAAATTCTGTAAAATAGAGACTGAAATGAACTATACCTTCCCCCCTCAAGATACTTTTTTTTGAGTTTTGTATTTTTTAAATTCTTTATTTTTCTTTGATTGCACATATATATATGTATCTATATATACGTATATATACATATATACACATATATATACATATATAAGTATATATAAATACATATATACATATATATAAATATAAACACATATATAGATATTACATCTCTGTTTATCCCAATATTCTCCCATCACCTTATCACCCATGCACCTTCTTTGTCTCTTATGCCTTCCCCCTCCCCCGGTTTTACTTACTCTCCTCCTCCTCCAGAACTATGCTTCAGTTCTGTTGACAGTTTTAAATTTTTCTTGTCTGTTTGGTTTCTCTAAATCCCTTATATAAGTGAGGCCATCCCATATTTCTCTTTTTCTTTCTGGCTAATTTCAACTAAGATGATTCCTTCTAGGTCCATCCATGTTGCTGCAAATGACATGAGCTTGTCTTCTTTGATTAATGCATAATATTCCATTGTGTAAATATACCATATCTTTTTCAGTTATTCATCAGTTTTGGGTCATTTAGGTTGTTTCCACATCTTGGCAATTGTAAAAAGTGCTGCAATAAACATGCGAGTACAGGTATCCTTTTTTATTAGTGATTTTGCATCCTTTGGGTAGATTTAGTTCCACTTTAAGATGTTTGGGAAATTGGACTTTTTTACCTCAGCTTCTGTCCTTCTAATTCATTCTTACCTACCATAGACACACAAAGCTCAGCTGACATCTTGGTCAGCCTGCCAACTGTCTACTACCCATCCAGTTGCTTCTAGACACATGTGACACTCTCGAACACTAAAAGTTGGCTAGTCTGAACTGAAATGTTTCATATGTGTAAAATAAAAACTATATTTTATAGACTTCTTATGAAACAAAGAATGCAAAATGCCTCAATAATTTTAATAATGATTTTAGATTGAAATAGTACTTTTGATAGAGTGGATTAAATGAACTAGAGCATTAAAATAACTTTCATCAATTTCTTTTAAATGTAGCTACTGGAAATGAGGAATACTGGTGCAGAAATTGGCAGATCGGTAAATAAAATGAAATAGTGCAAAAACCCTCAAGTACATATGGGCATTTAGAGTTGAGCACAGGTAGTATTTGGGATCTGTAGGGGAAAATGTCGCTACTACTAGAAAATTAAAAATTCCTTGAGTGACTCCCATTTGTGTTTCTGTCACTTGGTGTTGTGCTAGCTGTTTGTTTTATTTAAATGTCCTTCAATAAGAGTTGGATTCCATATACCATGGACATTTGCACAAAGGGACCATGCTTCTTCATTAAGAAGAGTGAAGCAGATCCTCTGTGAGTAGAAATGGAAAAACCTCCGAGCTAGTGTTACAAAATGGAAAGAAGGAAGGAAAGGAGGGAGGGTGAGGGAGGAAGGGAGGGAGGAAGGGAGGAAGGGAGGAAGGAAGGAAGGATGGAAGGAAGGATGGAAGGAAAGAAGTGAAATAGGGTGACAATGAAGGGCTTTTTACCTTTACTTTAACACATAAAGGCCTGCTTCTCTCACTCTGAAGCAGGCTTTAAACAGTTTAAACTCTACATTTGTGGGTTTTTACTACTACTCCCAGCCTTCTCAACTAAAATACCAAACCAATGCAAGACTATCAGTGCAGACTAATTTATTTTTAACAGTGATTTTTTTATAAACATCTAAGGAAAACTCCGATTATTTTAACATTGTTTAAAACCTTTCTTTTAGCATTGTCTAAAGTCCTTTCCCAGATTGCCCAGAAATCCTCAGTCTCTCAGTCCTGATCATCTCACCAAAATCAGTCAGTCAGTCAGAGTTTTTCTCCATGTGTTTGAAGACATCTTTTTTTAGGCATGCTCCTTTGGCAGCCTCCAGCTCCTCCATGCCATCCTCTTTTTGTTTGTCATTTAGGTAGAAACTCCATGGTACCGGACCCAGCAAGGTTTACTTTTTTTTCAGGCCTGTCTTTTGCACGGCCTCTCGCAGACACAAGTTAAACTCAGCAAAACAAACTCTAACACGGAGTTTAAATCTGCAAACTCCTTAACTGCATTCAGCACACATGTTGCCAGCCTGGGCCATCCAAAGGCTATAGGCCCCCAGACCTGGCCATGTCCACATGGCTCACATCTTTACAAGAAGGCCGATTCCCATCTCTCCTTCATTAAACCTCTCTCTCTATCTGATCTCCATATTAAAATCTAAATCAGAATTAAATCCAAATCAAATCCTTTTTTTTGCTTGCACACCTTTTATATATCCTGATTTCCCGCCTTCCAGGAAATTTGTTTTACCTTGACCATTTTACTTTTTTCTACCCCTGCATCTCCCTAAAGAAAAATTTTAACTAAGGTTATTTTTACATTTTAGCATCTGTCCTTAAAATCTGCAATCTTAAAGCAGGAGACAATGGAGGGGGGGTAGCACACCCTATTAGAAGGAAGAGAGGAAGGAAGGATGGAAGAAGAAAAGAAGGAAGGAAGGAAGGAAGGAAGGAAAGGAGGGAGGGAGGGAGAGAGGGAGGGAGGGAGGGAGGGAGGGAGGGAGAGAGGGAGGAAGGGAGGGAGGAAGGGACCAATTTGTAAGGTATGATCATATGTGTGCATGTTGAAAGTAATATACATTTACATATGCAGGAAGTAAGTCTGAAGGAATACATTAGTAACTGTTAACCTTGATGGACCCTGGGAGTGTGAGGAGGGCTCTGGGGGAGGGGACTCTGATGGTGCTGCTTTAAATCCTTCTATACTACAAATCTACCTAAACTTCTGATGGGATCATGCACTGCACAAACAAACCATTCTTAGATTGAAAATACCCTAAATCAAAAAGGCATTTAATATACTTAGCTTACCAAGCACAGTAGCCTGATCTACTTCAGTGTGCTCACAACACTCACATCAGCAAACAGTTGGGCAAAATCACTTAACCAAAGCCTATTTCATAACAACATGCTGAATATCTCAGAGACAAATGGACATTTTGTATACCCAGTGGGCTACACAAACACAAAACACAATATCAAAAAAAGTGCTGGCAACAGAGAATGAGCTGTGTTGTTTGTCCTTGTGAAACAGGGTAAAAAGAAGACTTTCTGACTTTAACTGTTTACACCTATCTGCCTGCTTCTCTCTCCAAAGCAGGCTACATACTCTTCATTAGCATTTTCACTGATCACCTTTACCATTGATATGCAAACATCAGCTACCAGCTTCTCTCTGCTTTCTTTCCCTCTTTCAGACCTAAAAAAATCTTTAAAACACAGTTTAAACTTTCCACTCGTGGGTTCTTACCACTATCCCCAGCCTTCTCAACCAAAATACCAAACCAAGACTGTCAGTGCAGCCTAATTTATTTCTAACAAAGTGATTTCTAATTATCCTAATAACTACAAAAGAAACACGTAAGACACAGAATACTTCAACATTGTCCAAAACATTTCTCTGTATTGTCCAAAGTCCTTTCCCAGATTGCCCAGAAATCTTCAGTCTCTCATTCCCGATCATCTCACCAATGTCCAGTCAGAGTCCATCTCCAGACGCTTGAAGACTTGTTCCTTTGGCTGCTCCTCCTTGTCTTCCACGCTGCCTTCTCCTTGTCACCTTCAGGTAGCAGTAACTCCATGGTGCCAAACCAGCAAAGTTCACTTTCTTCTCAGGCCTAACTTTTGCATGACCTCTTTCAGACACAAATCAAACTCAGCAAAACAAACTCCAACACGGAGTTCAAATCTGCAAACTCCTTAACTGCATTCAGCACACATGCTGCCAGTCTGGGTCAGCCAAGGGTTGCAGGCCCTCGGTGGCCACATGGCCAAGCTCACATGGCTCACATCTTTACAAGATGGCCAATTCCCATCTCTCCTCCACTGAACCTCTCTCTATCCAGTCTCCATATTCGAATCTCCAACCTGAATCCAACCCCTCTCTTTGTTTGCACACCCTTTATATACCCTGATTTCCCACCTTCCAGGAAACCTGTTTCACCTTGACCATTTCACTTCTTTCTCCCCCTGCATCTCCCTGAAGGGAAATTCCAGCTAAGGTCATTCTCCCATTTTAGCATACCTGTCCTTGAAATCTGCAATCTTAAACAGGAGACAATGGGGGGGGCACACCCTATCACCTGTGACTCAGGGCTGCTACACCACCCTTCACTAACACATGGGTAGTGGGGCAAAGATCCAAATTCAAATTTTGAAGTCTGGTTTTCACTGACTGCAAAATACCTTTGCACCACCATACAGGTGACAAATAATTAGGTTGATGCATCATAAGTTGGGAACTTCCTGCATGTCAACTTTTAGTGACAAATGTGATATTTTACAATAACAAAATGATTAGGTGTATTTATATTGACATATTAAAATGTTTACAGTTTATATAATCATCTATAAATGAATCATATATATAAATGTTTAACAATTTATATAATCATATAAACATTAATATTTTCAATAAAAATCCATTTCTATTTTTCTTTTCATAGCTTTATATTGCTCCTTGCAAACACCTTTCTCACCTTCCTCTTTCTTATTCCTCCATGTCTGCCCTCTTTCCCCCTCCCTTTTTTCCTCTCACCTTCAAAACCCTCAAGAATCTGTTAATGGGGAGTCATTACACTTCTCTTAACTCAGTATGAAGCCATGGTATTTCTTGTTATCTCTGTCTTTGCACAGAAGAAGGTATGTGCTGTGAGCATCCTCCATCCTCTGATTGGGCCACCGCCTGCCCACCTGGCACATAGAGAAAAGCTTACCCAGTGGAAAAACATGCTGCCACTTCTCCCTAGCAATTTCACCACCACACTAATGCTAAGATAAGACTGCTTCAAGAGCAAACAACATCTTAGGAAAATATATGAGTGATTTTTTTCTTCTTTCCTAGTTCAGGGTGGGTTGAAGCAAGGTAAAAGCAGTGGGCTTTGGACAGAAAACTTGGTCCAAGTTTGGGGGAACATCTAATCTGTTATCTGCAGTTCAAAATTGATAAGAGGATGAAGTGTTTTGAAAAGGGAAGTATATTGGCTGGAGAAAGAAAGGGAAAGAAGTGTTTTGATCTCTGGGAAACAGTTATAACAAAAAGATTTGTTTGCTCCATGGCAGGTGGGGAACCTCAGCACTTAGAGTTAAAATGAGAAAGGGAAAAAGACAAGAGGCTCACTCTGTTGTCAAGGAGATAATAGCTTCTGAAGGCTGAGTTTGTAAGGACTGAGAAAGAAAGCCCTCTTAACAAAATGATATGGGAAAATACCAAATTTTCTTTTAACAGTCATTTCCAATACAAATGAACTAGATTGCTTCAATAAGAAGGGCCTTGAATGTCTATTGAAACTTTTTTGTTTTTCACACAAGGAGTGGCATACCACCTCCCCTCTTCCCCAAAGCCCCAAGTGCCAAGTCCTGGCAGTACAGTAAGTAGCAGAAGCACTGGACAGGGAAGCCAGAACATGGTTCTGGACCTGAATTTATAAAATACCACAACAAATAATTGGTTTGAAATTCCTTGGAAAGCTATAAAGTGTGGTTAATTATTGATATGAAATTCAACCTTGTCTTTGGCCCTTCCATCCACCTCTCCCTCTCCCAGGCCCTTGGAACAAAAATAGGATTTCAAAAGAATATAATTTGAAGAACATATACTGACTATACCCACAAGATTTTGTTTGGTAACTCTGTATGGTGGTAACTAGATTCATTTTGCAATAAATAAAAACATCAAATCTTATGCTGTCCACCTGAAACTAATATGTTATATATCAACTGTATCTTAATTTTTTTTATAAAAGAACATATATCAATCCCCAAAGAGATCACCTATATTGAAGAATTTTTTCAGCATCTAAGTTTTTAGAGGAAACTGTCATTTTAAAGTAACACCCCAGGTCACATGTAAAGGAATGAAGCTGGATCACTCTCTCATTCCATGCACAAAAAATGCAAATGGATTAAAGACTCAGGTATAAGGGCTGCAACAATAAAATATATAGAAGAAAACAATTACAACATGTTCCATGACATCAATGATAAAGATATTTTGGAAACTTGACACCTATGGTAAGGGATATATAAGTAAAAATAAACAATTGGGATGATCTCAAATTAAAAAACTTCCATACAGTGAAAGAAAATATAAGCAGATAAGAAAGACATCCTACTGAAATAGGAGAATATATCTACATACTAAATAACTGACAGGGAGTTAATATCTAAGCCAAGCCATTAACAAAAGAAAAACAAATAACCCAATTAATAAACAACCCAATTAATAAATGGGCAGCAGATCTGAAGAATTTACTAAGAATATTCAGAAGACCAATGGGTACATGGAAAAATGTTTGTCAGTGCTTCCAATAAGAGAGATGCAAGTTAAAACCACAATAAGATATCTCATACCATTAAAAAGATGCCCAACAATTACTGGAGAGGATGTAGAGAAAGAGGAACATGATTATACTCTTGGTGGCAATGTAAACTGGCACTCCATTATGAAAAACTATGTGACTTATAAAACCAAAAATAGAAATATTGTATAACCCAGCAATCTCACTTTTGGGCATTTATTCAAAGAATATATAACCATCAACACAAAAAAACACATGTTCTATAATGTTTGTTGCAGCACTATTTACAATAATTAGGTCATAGAAACAACCTAAGTGCCCACTGATAGAAGGATGGATCAAAAAGATATGACAACCACATGATGGACTATTTATACAACCATGAGGAAAGATAAAATGCTGCAATTTATAGCCAAATGGAAGGTGTTTGAGGGAATTATGGATGTGGTAGAGCAAGTCAGAATGACAAACAGAAATATTGTATATTTACATAGCAGATGACTGAACAAAGCAAAAATATTTACAAAATGTAGTGAACTCTAAGATAGTAGTGAGGTTTCTTAGGTTAACCAGAAGGGTAAAGGGAGAAAGGGTAAGGGAATATAAAGGATGGTAGGGAGGAAGGAGCAGTTTTAAAAAGTAATTTCCCATTCAAAATTTGGAAGCAATGGTGTTACTTTTAAGGGGAAAACTGCGTTCACCATAAGTCTGGAATGCCATATATTTAGTTTTACTATTCTACACAAAAGCAAATTTTTAAGTACTAAATGCTTATTTAAGATTGAATGTAGCAAATCTGTTTCCAGACTGAAGAACAGAAATGCTTTAAGGAACCTCAAAGAGGGAAGGTTACTCTGGGGGTCTCTCAGGGGATCCCTCAGGAGCCTTGGAGCTCTCTATAGCTCCAGTGGCCAAAGTCCAGGAAAAACAGTTAGTTTAGATACTTCCTTGCCTTTCCTTATTCCCAAAGGTCAGTGCATCACCCAGTTTCATTGCTTCTACCTCCAAAGTAGATTGAGAATCTGAGCATTTGTTAGCATCACTGCCACCCTTCACTAGTTAGTGGTAGAAGCCTCCAAAGTGGCCTCAGTCCCATCTCCTGTCTTCTCTGGCACCACACAGCTGCCAGAACAGACTTCTAAAAAGGGCAAGTATGTCTCCTATCTGCATGGACCCTGGATGGGTGATGCTTTGGCATGTACCTGCATGGCCTCATACCTGCATTCACACGTATTTGTTGAATGAGAAAGTTAATTTTAACAGTTAATTTTTGTACAAGATTTGTTTGTTTGTTTAATTTTTATAGTCCAAGTCTTTTATTTCTTTTCCACACCTATCATGCCATGAATTCATAGGGAATGGGTTCTAGTAGCTCAGGCTCCTTTCCATTGGTTCTCACAAAGTTTGCTTCCCTAAGTGGAGCAGGTTGGCACTTCAGTTGAATCCTAGTATCTTTCTCTTTGGTTTCCTTTTTTTCTGATCATTTTCTTTCACACATTTCAGGAAGTTATCTCAGCTCTTAGAGTGCTTAATGTGTTCAATAAGAACATTAATTCTCTTTGCAATAATCTTGCCCTTTACTTGTTTGTTTACAATGCCAACTGCATGCTAGGTAACATTATAGACTCTTCCAGTTTTGCCATGGTAACACTTGTGGGGTATTTCTTTTTGAACCGTGCCCATGCCCTTGATGTCTACATTATCACCTTTCTTGTAGATTTGCATGTATGTGGCCAAAAGAACGACTCCATGTTTTCTAAAAGGCCTAGAAATCATATAGAAATCATATAGGCCTAGAAATCCCTCTCCTCTTTCCCTTTGTGTTGGTCATTTTGGTGACTTACTGGAAGATGGTAGTTTGGGTGGAAAGGCTGTACAGGATTTAAAGGTAAACACCTCATTTGTTCAGAATAACAGTGTCATGGCATTATTGTTCTCATTTTGCAGATGAGGAAACTGGACTCAGAGCATTGCCCATCTGACAAAGAAAATGCATAACACGTGAAACCCAAGTCCATGGGGAACAAAACCCCAGCCTTTCTGACTACTTCCACCCCCAGGTACAATGGTGTGCAGGGGCATGGAGGCCAGAGGCACTTCATTTTTTCTTGGCTACTTTACTCCGACCTTGAGGACCCAAAGGGTAGGCCCTGGGGGGCTTCCCTGCCAGCCAGGGAGGATAGAATGAATTCTAAATCAATCTTTATTACATGACTTAGCTACTATGACAGTGACCTTATTTTCTGAATCTCAAATCAGGATTTTGGTATAACAAACAGAACAGAATACTTGAAACTGGGACTTTCCTGGAAAATCCAGGCCACAGAGTTGCTGTACTCAGAACACATGCAGCTACACAATGGGTACTTCTCAGCTAATTCTGACCCATCCACTTCATTCTATCACATTTCAAAAAGATTCCTTTAACAACAACAAAACCTATTTTCTATGCTTTGCATTTCAACACACCAAATTCCTTCCACCCACTCTTTTTAATTATTTCCCTACTCTCTTATCTTTTCTGTTCACTACTTTCTCCAGGTCTGCCTCAAAGAGTTTCTAGATCCTACGGGTAGATAGAGGCCATAAAGAAATAACAAGCAAATATTCCTGGTAATCATGGCAACCAGGGTCATGGCAACTGGGACCAAGTATTTGGGGAGCGCCCTTTCTACCGCTCCTTCTTTCGGTTGTAGACCAAGGGCTACTTATAAGACCACTGGTCTCACCGTATCACTTAATCAGGGCAATACTGCTGACAGTAGGTATTGTGGTAAACTTTTGATTCCAGGAAGAGCTTGGCTATGTTATTGCTCAGTGGCACCTGGGTCACCCTGGTGCACTCAGGTCAAGGTTGTGTCCAAACCCACGACGAGATCTAACATTTGCACCGAGCACTCATCACACTTGGTTAGATTGTACCCAGAAAATGCCACTGGGTGGGTAGATGGACTCTAGCATTAGAGTGACAATAGCAAATTTTACTGATCATCCTCTTGGGCCTGGAAACCAAGGATCATAAGGGTACCCAAGTGATATACTCCAAGGATTTATGTTGGAGTCCAGAAAAAGAAATCGTTGTCAGCGAATAGCGAATAGCAGTGAGAGGTCTCTATGATACTCTTGGTGCCCTTGGACAAAAAGGTGGTCTTGATAGGGTGTGCTAACCCCCTCCCATTGTCTCCTGTTTTAAGATTGCAGATTTCAAGGACAGATGCTAAAATGTGAGAAAGGCCTTAGTTTGAATTTCCCTTCAGGGAGATGCAGGGGGAAGAAAGAAGTGAAATGGTTATGATAGGGTGTGCCCCCCCATTGTCTCCTGTTTAAGATTGCAGATTTCAAGGACAGGTAATGTAATAATGGGAGAATGACCTTAGCTGGAATTTCCCTTCAGGGGATGCAGGGGGAAGAAAGAAGTGAAATAGTCAAGGTGAAACAGATTTCCTGGAAGGTGGGAAATCAGGGTATATAAAGGGTGTGCAAACAAAGAGAAAGATTCGATTTGATTGGATTCAGATTGGAATATGGAGACTGGATAGAGAGAGAGATTGAATGGAGGAGAGATGGGAATCGGCCATCTTGTAAAGATGTGAGCCATGTGAGCTTGGTCATGTGGCCACTGAGGGCCTGCAACCCTTGGCTGACCCAAACTGGCAGCATGTGTGCTGAATGCAGTTAAGGAGTTTGCAGATTTGAACTCCGTGTTGGAGTTTATTTTGCTGAGTTTGATTTGTGTCTGAAGAGGCCGTGCAAAAGTTAAGCCTGAGAAGAAAGTGAACTTTGCTGGGTCCAGTACCATGGAGTTCCTGCTACCTGAAGGTGACAGGAGAAGACAGCATGGAAGACAAGGAGGAGCAGTCAAAGGAACATATCTTCAAGTGTCTGGAGATGGACTCTGACTGGACATTGGTGAGATGATCAGGAATGAGAGACTGAGGATTTCTGGGCAATCTGGGAAAGGACTTTGGACAATACTGAGAAAGGTTTTGGACAGTGTTAAAGTATTCTGAGTCTTACATGTTTCTTTTGTAGTTAATAGGATAATTAGAAATCACTTTGTTAGAAATAAATTAGTCTGCACTGCACTGATAGTCTTGCATTGGTTTGGTATTTTGGTTGAGAAGGCTGGGGATGGTGGTAAGAACCCACAAAGTGGAAAGTTTAAACTGTGTTTTATTTTAATTTTTATTTATTTATATATAAATTTCACAACTTTGCAATCTCAAGGGTTTGCCCCCCCCTCCCCTCCCTTCCCTCCTGTTCATAGTTGTACATTTCATTTTGGTGCTTAGCTTGTTTTGACTTTCCTCAAGGCCTTTATTTATTTATTTATTTATTTATTTATTTATTTATTTATTTATTTATTTATTTATTTTTTTCACTATATCCCATACATTAGTGAAACCATTTGGTTTATGCCCTTTTCTTTATGGCTTGTTTCTGCTAATATGATTTCTTCTAAATGCATCCATGTTGTCATGAAGTCGTCCAATTTGTCATTTTTAATTGATGAGTAATATTCCATCGTGTATATATACCACCTTTTTTTTTTCATCCAGTCATCTGTTTTGGGGCATTTAGGTTGTTTCCATGATATTGCAATTATAAATTGTGCTGCAGTAAACATCCGGGTACAGGTGTCCTTTTGTACCCACATTGAGGTCTCTTTTGGGTAGATTCCCAGGAGAGCAATTGCTGGGTCAAATGGTAGATCCATTTTCATTAGCTTGAGGGTCCTCCATACCCCTTTCCATAGTGGTTGAACTAGTTTACATTGCCACCAGCAGTGTAGTAGTGTTCCCTTCTCTCCACATCCTCGCCAGCAATTTGTGTTGTCTGTTCTTTGGATGTGGGCCATTCTTGCTGGTGTAAGGTGGTATCTCA
>PVHY01011870.1:0-46416 GCA_004024945.1 Uropsilus gracilis
GATAAATAAATTAAAAATAAATAAATAAATTAAAAAAAAAAAAAAAGAGCCTGGGGGGCCTTCAGGCACCTGTGTCAGTTGCTTCTTTCCTGGCTACTCAGGTCTGGGGCATATCTGTGCCCCACCCTGCCAGAGAGGGACCTTGCCATCTAAGCTATAAGACCCTGGAGCCTCACTATAACTGGGAGTCAACACACCTCCCAGACACCACCAGCTGTCCCCAGTCCAAATTCTACCTGTTCTCTCTCAGGGGATTTTTAACAAGGGCTTTAGCAGGGTTTTCCCCAGTTCTTCCTGATTGGGAAAGCAATAGTTCTAAGGCTTAGGAATTCCTCCGGATGTGTAAGGGTAAATGCTGAGACACTGGGAGCTGTTACTTCAAAGGATCTCCACTGCGGGAGTGGGTTGGGTAGCAAAAGATTCCCTCCCCATCCCTACATACCAGGGTGACTGCCACAGCATGTGAAAGTGCACAGAGTTTAGAGCTAGGAGGCTTGAGATTAAGTTGAAGTTCTGTCAAATATGGCTGTGTGATTTGGGAAAGAGATTTAATAGACTTGCTGGGCCTATGGTCTTATATGACAAAAGCCCTGCTAAATATCTCATGTCAAGGGAATATAGAGATGCTTCCATTTCCTCAAGCCATAAGAACAGTCTTACTGCTACATAGTGGGCCTGCTACATAGGAGGTACTCAGTAAATATTGAACAAATACAAACCTGCTTCTGAGAACCTTACTTACAAATATCTTTAAAAATAAAAATGAAGTTACCACTTACTTCAGTGGGTTTATAAATCCCCATCAAAATGAAAATATTAACAGGAAGCAAGGGCTATTTCGGATTTACAAAGGTGATATTTTATTTTTACTAAATACTTTAGAAAATTTTTTCTTGTAAACCAGAACAATAACATAGTATAAGCATGCTAGAGAAAGGATCAGGTTCTGAACCCCAAGTCTGAAGCTAAGCACAATAAAGCTGGTCCTCCGGAAAAGCATTAAGAAGGCAGCTACAAAAGGGGCAGGGGAGGACAGAACTGACAGGAGTCTTTTATGCCCTGCCCCCACCCCATGTCTCATTCAGAGCCAGGCCATAGAATCTGACAGAAACCAGCTTAAATAAATCCTCGCTCTACTACTCACTAGTTTTGTCAGTGGTGGACCTTTTGAGCCTTGGTTTTGCCATCTCTGCAATGATTTAATAATGTGTTTGAAACCACTAAAGGAAAGGTGCCTAGCCCAGGAACTGAAGGATGGTGGTCCCTAGGGCAGGTTTGTGAGTTCTTGGAGCACCAAGAGTTCCCTGTTTTTCCAGCTGTAGGAGAGAGCTAAACCTGAGGGTTGGGAGGTCTGGAGTGCTCACACCTACAGGACTGAACTGGGAGCCTGGGACAGCAGAGCTACTGGGAGCTTCAGGAGGGACCCCAAGCCAGGCAGTGATGGAGCTGGCCTGGGGATGAAAGGTCAGGACTAACTCCTGTCCCTCGAACCAGTTGGTTCACAGACCCAGACAGGGCCATGGACATTGTCCTAGGTGCCCCTAATGTGCACACACTGCCCCAGGCCTAGCCCTGCCGACCACAGGGGCCCTCCCCACTCTCCAGTGCTAGCCCGGTGTCCTGGGTGAGTGCCCCCCAGCCCCCAGTTTCCAGACCGTGGAGCTGACTCACCTCCACTCCTGAGTCCCGGCTGCGCCTGGGCGGCCTGGCTGCCCGCAGGTGCTGCGAAGCCCTCGTCATTCTCTATGCCGGCGATCTCACTCTCCTGCTGGGCCAGAAAGGCAGCGGCCGGGTCCTCCTCGGCTCCGTCTGGGGCCCCGCTCTCCGACGACAAGAAGAAGCCAAAGTCATCAGCCATTTTCCCCGCGTCTCCGCTGAAGCGTCCGCCTGGCGCTCTGCTCTGCCCCGCGCGTGCCCGGCGTTGCGCCCGGCGGCCGCGACACTGTCACCCGAGCCGCCGGGGGGAGCCGGTCTCGGCGGGGACAGGCTCTCTGAGGCGGCCCGGCACTTCCTCTCCGCCACCCGGCCTGGCTCGCCTGTCACTGCGGCTGCAGGCGGGAGGAGCAGGGACCGGAATGCGGTGATGTCACCGGCCGAGGGAGGGGGCCTACAGGACGGCCGGAGGTCGCCTCGCAGCGGCCACAGGAGGGCGGCAGCAGGACAGCCGCGCAGCCTGAGGGTCCGAAGCCAAGGCAACGTCCCCACTCCCAGACGCGCTCACTTCCAGGACTCCCGGACTGGGCACAGCTCTGGCGGCGGCGTCTGAAAGCAAAGCGGACAGGACCCAGTGGCCGGAGGGGGCATGAGGCCACCGCGAGCGGGCAGCCTGAAGCTCTCGAGCAGGGCCAGGTGGTCACTACACAGATTTGGGCTCGGACTCACTCTGCTAAAGTTTGTCATATAAGTTGCGTGGACACATAGTATGAATCTCACAATGATGAGCCTCTGCCTCAGTAAGAGAAAATGAAACTCTGGAGAGAGACCACTAAATCCCACAACTTCATTGCACCTTTCCTGCAAATCCAGGCCCTTTCCCACTAGGCCCTTTCCCACTAGGGCCAGTACATTTATTATGCACCTCTTTTCATCTGGAGAGACTTCAGTTTGAGATAGCGTAGGTGAACGAAATTGGGACTGGTGAGATGAAGTGACCAGTAGCCAATGGGCAGGTCTTACCCAACATCTTGTTTAAGCAACCTGTCCCATCAAAGGGAACAAGGCTCCATGCCCAGACAAAAGGTACTATATCCTGACCAATGATATTTCATAATTTCCTGCAAGAGGGAAACCTAGGGCTCTGAATGCATTGTTAGTAAAAATCCTGATAGACTGGACTCTGCTAGTGTACCCACCCTTGGGTGTTATCAAGACCTCTGCTACATTAAAAAGCATGTCACTCCCTCATGCATGTCCCAGTATGACCTAGCCCCAAACCTGTTTGACATTGCTCCCTTCTACCCCACCCTGGTAAACTTACCCCTTAAAACCCTTCTGCATCTCCCCTTAAGAAGTCAGGCTGAAATTATTCTCTTCACTGCTAGCTCCCTTCTGCACTAGTCTTTAATAAACCTTGCCTGGTTCTCACTCAGGTAAGTTATTTCTCTGGGAGGGCCCTTGAACCCACACTTTGGGGTTGGAGTCAATAACAGACTGCCACAATCTGACTGGCTCCTACTTACAATTAGACCCCTTAAATATCCTTTGTGATTCAGCCTGGCTTATCCAGGCAGCCTGCCACTACTCCACCCAGTTACCCTTGGTTAACTGTCTCTGAATGCCTCCTCCCTACTCACAGTTTGCAACCAATAGGGCAGCCACATTTAATAAAATTTAGTTTGGACTGTGGGGCGATTAGTCTCTGATACTAACAATATGGCATTGTGCTCTGAGGCTTACTATCCAGAGAATCCCATCAGATTTAGGTTTGGGAGTTTTCTGTTTCTAATTTGACTTTTTTTTTTTTTTTTTTTTTTTTGAGACTAGGTCTCACTATTTTTGCCAGTGGAACCCCAGGCTCTTGTTGCCCCAGGGTACCACAGACTCAAGCAATTCCCAGCCTCAGCTTCCCAGGTAGCTGGGCTTACAAGCGTGTGCCACCAAACCCAGCTGTATTTTTTTGGAACTAGGTCTCGCTACGGGCCCCAGGCGGGACTCGAACCATGATCCCTAGCCCCAGCCACTTCATAGGCTGAAGCTTACAGGCATGAGCCACCATGCCCGGCCTTGTTTCTAATTTGAAACTTGAAAGTGTTCTCTGAAAATTATGTCTCAATTATAGAAATTGGATGATTATCTACTCTATTATATAATTGTTAAATTATCAAAGTGAGTATGCAAATCCAGGAAGAAGTCCAATAGATTTTACTCTGTGAGAACTGCTCCCAAACACAGTTTGGATTTCATTTATATGAGTAGGAACAGTTAAAACATTAACTTTAGCCAGGTGTGGTGGCACATGCCTGTAATCCAAATGCTGGGAGGCAAGAGGCCAGGGATTGCTTGAGTTAGCAGATTCGAGACTACCCCGGGCAACATAGCAAGACCTGGTCTCAAAAAAGTAGCCGGGCACAGTGGCAAGCACCTGTAATCCCAGCTACTTGGGAAGCTGAGGCTGGGGATCCCTTGAGTCCACAAGTTGGGGACTATCCTGGGCAACACAGCGAGACCTAGTCTCAAAAAACAAAAAAAATAAAAGTAATTATTCTGGGGGGGTGCTTTCAGGGGGGAAGTGACTTAGGGGGAAGACTTCTGCCTCTAAGTTGTCCTGACCTAAAGATACACCAATGCTACCTAAGTACAGAAAGTTATGCAGGATTTCATCTCTTTCATTCCAAAGAATGCACTGTAGAGACTCAAAAAACTGGGTTACCCACTCTTAAGTATTCTTTATCCAGCTTCTTGGTCTTCAGTGAAAAGATTGGCTTTACCCACAGACATTATGTTTGTATGTTTCAGACTTTAAGTCTACCAATGAGAGAGCAGTGAGTCTCAAAGCTCTGCGCCCTGACTTCCGGAGTGATGTGCTGGTATGAAGGGGCACAGCAGGACCAGTGGTAAACTATTAAAGACAGAACAGGTAAGCAGGCTTGGAGCTTTCTCAACTTCTTGCTCTGCCTGTACCTCTTAGTTCTTTGCTCTTAGTTTGGGGTTTTTTCCACATAGCATCTGCTTGTGGCGTGGCTCCCCTGGGTGACTTTCCATCTGCTATTCTGAGGGTTCTGAATTTCAGCTGCCTCTCACCTGCCACTTCATGGGTTTTCTCAGCTGGGACCCAACCTGTGACTCCTGCCTGGACTATGTCCTCAGCTGACTGGATGCTCTATGGATTCCTTTTCCTGTGCTTTCTCCTCATTGTCCCTTTTCTTTACCCTGTATAAATACTGCTTCTCTCCATGTGTCTGCTTCTGGGTTGTGTCCTGCATATTGAAGCCCAATCATGAGGACTTTACAACCAGGTCTCACCTTTGCCCTATTTCATATGCAGATGACCTTGCTCCCCCAACTGGGGGGTAGGAGGTAAAGGGAGGGTCATTCCCAAAACATTTTACAGAATGTTCACAAAGGTCAACGATGCAGTGAAAGAGGGAAAGGAAAAATATGAGGATACTGTGGGCAGTGGTTTGTTTAAGGGGTTGGAGAGTAGAGTTAAGGTGAAGGGGGCATTTTCCTCTAATACTGCATTTGGTTTCAATCTTAGAATGAGAATATAGTCATTTATTAGTAATGTAAAGAAAGAAAGAAATTTAAGGTCCTGGACAGTCTGCTCTAAACACAGCTCTCATTCCCACATCTCTTCTTCCTTCATCCAACCACAGCTCAGGTTTTGAAAAGACCTGGAAAGTTTGCTAATTTAACAAATGAGGCATAGATGTCAACTCCAGGTTTCATAGAGACAGAACTAATGAGTATGCTGTGCACTTATGGGGTATCCAGGGGTGTACACACAGAAATACACTTGATAGTCTTATCGATTACTTCCTTCCTTCCTTCCTAACTTAACCTTAACAAAATTGAGCTCCACAATTAGTTAACACAAGTCACTGGTCCAGATTGTTTAGCACCCATGCTTGCTTTGTGTATCACTCTTACTCTTTCACGTTATATTTAAAAAATACCATTGAAGTTACATTTTGAATCATGTAGAACTTCATGCTAGAGAGTCTCAGTTTCTTGACATATCTCTAAGTATCTTTATAGATATCAAAGTAGTTTCCCCTTGTCAATGGAAGCCCCTTTAAGCCAGCTCCTGTGTTTTGATATGTCTGCACCATCTTTGAAGCCTTTCTTACTTTGTGGCAAAGAAAATGTTTCAGGTTTAAGAATAAGTCATTTCTATGAGGGCCTTTGACTTGAAAGGTACCTTTGGTACCTTTGACTTGAAAATAGAGAAACTAAGACCTGTGTGCCTGATGCGATCATTGCTATGGCTACAGTTTCTTTCTCCTCTTCTTTCTACATTTTCATTTTCATCTTTTTTTGCATAACCACAAAACTATTATAACAAAAAGGTTTCTCCTCACAATTCTCTAATATCTAGTCAGTATTCAAATTTCCCAAATTGTTCCATAAATATTCTCTTACTGTGGGGTTGTTTTCTGAAGATCCAAACAAGATCAGCACATTGCATCTGATTGATAGATGGCTAAGCTCACTTATTATTATGGGCAATTTCAAACAATAGACAGTAAATGTAATAAAATTAATATAAGAACAAAATTAGTAAGGCCAAGGTTAGGAATCGCTTGAGTCCGCCGGTTCGAGACCCACTTAGGGGGTTTGAGACCCACCTGGGCAACATAACAAGACCTAGTCTCGAAAAATAGCTGAGTGTTGTGGTGTATTACTGTAATCCTAGCTACCTGGGAGACTGAGGCTGGGGATCACTTGAACCTGGCCAACAACCTGTGAGCCTGTGGTTCCCCAGGCAACAAAGTGAGACCTAGTCTCAAAAAAAAAAAAAAAAAAGTTGGGCACCGTGGCGTGTGCCTGTAAGCTTCAGCCTATAAAGCAGCTAATTAGGGATCACGGTTCCAGTCCCGCTCAGGGCAACACAGCGAGATCTAGTCCCAAAATATAGCTGGGCATGGTGGCGCGTGCCTGTAATCCCAACTACCTGGGAAGCTGGGGCTGGGGATTGCTTGAGTCCATGGTACCACAGGCAACATGAGCCTGTGGTTCCATGGGCAAAAATAGCGAGACCTAGTCTCAAAAAAAAAAAAAAAAAAGAACAAAATTAATATGATATAATAATAAAATAATGGCATGTACATTTACACATGTATGTAAAATAACTTCAACAGTTATGAATATTTGACTGCACTTGTTTCACTTTCACCTCTGCTTCAACAGTTATCAATATTTGACTGCACTTGTTTCACTTCCACCACATGTTCTAAATCTTTAATAGAAAGTTCCACATGTTAAATCAATTCATCCCTGTGAATTGATAAAATATCAATCATATCTATATCATATCATATCTGCCCCATACCAATCTTATATCAATAATATCTATGTCAAGTCCAAGAAAAGGACCTTTTTTCTGCTTTTAATATACCCACAATATAATTGCCACATATAAAACTTTTTTAACAATATCAGTAAATATCCAGTCAAGAATTAAATTTTCATGATTGTCTGAACAGTGTTTGGTGTGTTTTGAGTCATTTATTGCGTTGGGCAGCCAGTTTATATTGATTTGTGGTCTGTCCATGCTTTCTCATTGGAGGCTGACTTCTCCAATCCCATCTCTGTTGTTTTGCAGCTCTATCTTATGGTCCTGCCATCAGCTTTAGGGGGTCTCACCCCCTAAATCTTCCAGTGTCGGTGAAGAAGTTTCTTTGTGGATACAGGCATCCATGAGTGGCCGTTGTAGATCATCTCCTCTGTCTCACTTTGCAGCCCTGCTGTGGGGCCGATGCCCCCAGTTCTTGGTCCTCCTCTCCTCTCTGTAGTGTGGGGAGGGGTGCCTAGGTCTCCTAGATGGCATCTCCGAAATGAAGTCTTGGGTCTTCTAGACCCGGGGAGTGCATAGGTGCACCTCGTGACATCGTGTTTTCGTAGTTGTTTCTCCTGTCTTGCATGCTCTGGTTCTCTCGATTATCCATCTGCTTTGTCCAGCTCAGACTTGTGAGCTGGATTTTTGCCTGATCCCTCACCCATTCTAAGATGAAGTTTGTATTATGTATGTTCTTCCTCCTCTCGAAGATTGGCTGGGGTGACAGTGAAATGGAAAGGGCAGTCTCCCCTACTCGCCCCCCCCCACCCCAATAGACCAGTACCTCCCTGCATGGGGGTGGGGCCTGGATGGCTGGGCATGTGCCCTCCCAAGCTCCCCCTAGGGTGGGGGCTGGGGGAAACATGCCCCGGCGATCACGGCTATAGACAGTCGCCCTGTGCAACAACCACCCACTGGTGGATGGAACTAAAAACCCACCTATCCCCTCTCCTGGGCTCTCCAGGCTTTGGAGGGCTTACCCAGGGGTTGTCACCACCTTTGCTCCCCGCTGGGTGTTGTGACCAACCACCATGGCTGGCCACGGGGTGCGGGAGCCCAGAGACCACCACGTACCTAGCCCATGCACTCACCTGCCTCGGCCTCATTGAGGCGCATCCCTAGTGGTCCCCCAATCCCTGGACCTAAGGCAGGAACCACTGGCATCTGCAGGGTATTGCAACCAGCCGCCAAGGCTGGCACAGGGCACGGGAAACTAAATTCTTCATCCCTAATGCAAGTCTATTGAAGTTGGAGTAAACTCGAGGGGGACCCCCCCCCACCCCAAGCCCACACCCTGCCCACACGGAGGCCTGAGATCCCTGGACCTGGAGTCCCTGAGACCCTGAGGTCTTGGTGGTACAGGACTCACCCTTGCCCTCCACCTCGCCAGCAGCCTAGGCCATGGCAAGGGTGCGCTGGATGTCTTATCCAAGGATCTTTCTGGTTTGGAAAGTAAAACCTATAATTACTTTTTCAAAAACAGGGTTGACTTGATTCTTAATCTGTGTAGGCAGTGGAGACCCCAATCAGTGATGGTGGGGATGTTGAGTGGTCACGGGGTGTGGCCCATGGGTGTCATGTCAAACACCACCTGAAAGAAATTCAAGCCCTTCACCAGCCTCATGACCTCTTCTTTGCTCATGGCCTAGTCAATGCCAGGGAAGGTGCTCATCAGTATCTGGATCATCTTCTTGCCCATGCTCAGCATATTGCCCTGCCTGAAGAACTCATTGTGCCTAATTGTGTTCAGCTGAGACCAGAATGAATCTCCATGATAAAGAGGTTGTCATAGCCTTTGATCTTGGAAAGCACCTTAGAGAAGTTCTGGTGAAAAGCATCTAAGATATTGTGGCTGTGTCCATAAGCTGATCAGAACACTCTCCTGTTCTTGGACCTCGAGGCTGCTGTTCTACATGGTCTCACCAGTGCCACTCTTGTCCCCAATGAAGATCCATTTAAGGTAGTGCTGTCCATGATGTTGCTAAGTATGGGCTCCAGCAACTCCTTATCAGATGCACACTTGAACTTCTCCTTCTCAAAGCCTCAACCTTTCAAATCCCAACTGCCATCTTGGAACCAACCTTAGAATTTCTTTTTTTTTTTTTTAAAGTGATTTGTTGGGATCTAAATAGTTTCCATGTTACACTTATTTATGTCTAAATTTTTCTGGAAAATTAACTTTGTGAGACAAAATTTATAATCAATAGTGTACCCATTTTCAGGACAATTTTGTGGGTTTTAGCAAATATGTATACCTGTGTAACTACCAGCACATTCAAGATATTAAAGATATCCATTAAGTTCTCTGTGCCCCTTCTCTATCAACTGCCACTACACCATGCAACCCCAAAGCCCCAGATAATTATTTTCTCCTGTTACCACAGATTACTTGTTAATTCACACACGCTTTTGCATGTATAAATGTCTTACCATTGTGTAAAACTCTGTAGTATGTAATTAACATAATCACTAGCTGATGGACATTAAAATTCTTTCCAAGTTGTTACTATAACACATATGACACATTTCATGTACTTGTACATGAAAGTTCATGTATAATATTTGTGGATATATTTTCATTTTTCTTAGATAAACATCTAGGGATGGAATAACTGGATTGTATGGAAAGAATTTAGCTTCATAAGGAACAGTCAAATTTTTTTCAAAGTGGTTGGACCATTTTATATTCCCACCATTAAGTGGTGAGAATTTCTATTGTCAACATTCCCAACAACATGTGCTCTTTTAATTCTATCCTTTCTATGTGTGTAGTGGTGTTTCATCATGGATTTATCTTATATGTCCCCGATACTCAAGTGGATTTTTTTTTGGTATTAACCATTTGCATATTTTCTCTTACAAAATGTCATTCGATTTTTGTCCATTTTATTGTTGAATTTTATTTTTGGGGGGTATAAGAGTTGCCTGTATATTCTGCTTTCAAGTTCTTTAACAGATAAGTGTACTACAAATATTTTTCCCAATCTATGCTATACCTTTTCATCTTAGTAACTTTCTTTTGCACACCAGAATTTTAAAAATGTTATCAAGTTCAATTCATCAATTTTGTCTTTCATATTCATGCTTTTTGAAAATTCTTTACTTACATCAAGTTTTCAAATTTTTTTCTAAATGTTTTATAGTTTTAACTTGTATGCTTGAATCTTCATTTATTGAAAGACATCTGCTTTTCTTTAAAGTACCCTCTAGTATTATTGAACATAATCAGATCATATAGATGTAGATCTGTTTCCAGATTCTTTATTTGTTCCATTGAACTATGTGCCTATCTTTAATGCTGATATTAAGTTATCTTGATCACTGTAACTATAAATTAAACTTTTCTGTTTCAAAATTGCTTTGGTTCTTGACTCTTCATTTTCATATAAACTTTAGATTAAGTTTATCCATTTCTACTCTCCCCAATCTGTTTTGATTTTGATTGGAAAGGAGCTGAATGGATAGTCCAACTTCTAGGGAACTGGCACCTTGACAACATTGAGTCTTTAGATAAATAAACATGACACATAGTTCATTTCATTTATATGGTTCAATTTCTGTCAGTATTTTGTAGCTTACAAAGTTTTTAGTGCTACTGTAAATGACATCTTTAAGTTTTTTACTTCCTGAGAACTTTTTGCTGGTATATAGAAATTCAATCAACGGATTTTTCCCAGTTCTGTTGCGATATAATGGACATAAAATGTTGCATATATTTAAGGCATAAGAAATAATTATTTTGGCCGGGCACGGTGGCTCGTGCCTGTAAGCTTCAGCCTATGAAGTAGCTGGGGCTAGGGGTCGTGGTTGGAGTCCTACCTGGGGCATGCAGTGAGACCTAGTTCCAAAAAAACATATAGCTGGGTGTGGTGTTGCATGACTATAATCCCAGCTACCTGGGAAGCTGAGGCTGGGGATGGCTTGAGTCTGTGGTACCCCTGGCAACGTGAGCCTGCAGTTCCACGGGCAAAAATAGCAAGACCTAGTCTCAAAAAAACAAACACATAAAAAAAGAAATAATTATTTTGATATATGTATATATTACAAAATGATTACCACAATAAGTTAACATCTATCACCTCACATAGATATAAAGTACTTTTTCTTATGTCAATAGATTTTTATATATTGACTTTGCACCCTATGGTTTTGCTAAACTTGCTTATTCTACTAGCATTTTTTCCCTAGCATTATTACACAGGCTAGGATTTCCAGTACAAAGCTAAATAGAAGTGGTAAGAGTAGGCATCCTTCCTTGGATTCAATTTTAGGTGAAAAGTCTTGATTCTTTCACCATCTATATAATGTCAATTTTTCATAAATGCCCTTCATCAAGATGAAGAAGTTCCCTTCACTTCATGATATGCTGAGATTTTACCATGAAAGGATGCTGAAATTTGGTAAGGACCTTTTATGTCACTATCGAGAAGTTAGCTTAAAATGTTGACTTTTTTTGCCAGCTATCTTGTCTGCCTGTGACTATGCAAGGAATTTCTTTTCACAAAACTTTCCCTTTATAAAACAGCAACAGCAGCTCTCCTCCCCAGACTCCCCACTTGTGTCAATTCAGGTGCCTCTTTTTTTTTGCTTTCTCCTTTTCTAATAAACTTGTAAAACAATTTTTAAGGTGAGTTTTCTTTTTCTTTTAATGTTAAATCAATTTTGAATTCCTAGAATAAATCTCACTTGGTGATGATGCAGCATTACTGCTATATATTGCTGGATTCAATTTCCTAGTAGAGTGCTAGGAATTTTTGCATCTATGTTCATGATGGATTTTTTAAAATAATTTTAAATATATATTTCACATCATTTCAGTCCCTGGGGGTCACCCACCACCTCCCCTCCCCGCCCGCTCCAGCTGGCCCCCACTCTCCCCTTGTGTGGTTTCATTTGGTTGACCATATATTATGATGGATATTGATCTGTAGTTTTGTCTACTTAGAAACTGTTCTTTTGGTTTTAGTATCAAGTAAATTCTAGCCTCATAAAATTGAAATGTTTCTTCTTCTACTGTTTTCTAAAAGGATCAGTATAAGATTGACATTTTTCTTTTAAGATAACTGAAAGAAATCACCAGCAAAACTATCAGGAGCTGCGCTTTTCTTTTCTTTTTTTTTTTTAGACTAGGTCTCACAGGCCCATGTTGCCTGGGGTACCAGAGACTCAAGCAATTCCCAGCCTCAGCTTCCCAGGTAGCTGGGATTACAGGCATGTGCCACCATGCCCAGCTATATATTTTTTGGAACTAGGTCTCGCTACATGCCCCCAGCGGGACTCACACCACAATCCCTGGCCCTGGCTGATGCTTCCGAGGCTGCCGTTTACAGGTGTGCGCCACCGTGCCCGGTCCTGGAGCTGCGATTTTCTTTGAGGTTTTATTTATGACTTAAATTTTCAAGTACTAATCTAGAGCTACTCTGTTTGTTTTTTTTTTTTTTTTTAATTATTGCATGAGTCAATTTGAAAATATGAGCTTTTTGAAGATTGGTCATTTTAACCAGGTTGTTAAATTTATTGGAACAAAGTTGTTTATGCTATTATAGCTTTAATAATTAGTTTCTGGTTTATGTTTTTAACTCCTAACATTGGTAATTTGTATCTTCTCTTTTCTGGGGAGTATTCAAATCTCCAATTATATTTTGGGTTTGTCTTTTTCCTCTTTACAATTTTAATAGTTTTTGTTTCTCAGTATTTGGAAGCTCAAATACATCTGGAATTGTAAGACCTCCTCATGAATTTAAATCTTCATTATGGTCCTTTTTTATCCTTGGTGATATTGCATATTCTGAAGTCCATATTGAAATTGGGTGCAAAAGGGCAGACCAACCTCCAACCAACAAGCTACAGGAAAAAAAGCTGCACTTTTTAAAATGCAACTTCCATCACCCAGGTTCCCTCAGGTTCATACTACCTACGCATAGCAGTTGCCAATCAAATGTAGTTTAACAACAAGGTTTTAAGTACAAGAAAAATTAACAGGGTAAACAAAAAGTCCTTAAAGCCACAACTGGCCAGTTAACTTACCCCAGTCACCATTTTTAGTTTCAAAGTTCCCAAAGACACATGCCCATGATAGTGCTCCTTTGCCCCTCCAAACCTGAGGCACTCTGCCAAATCCAGTGTTTCTCCAGCGTCTTCTCTTTGCTTCTTCTCTCTCCAGCATTTTGAGCTGCTCCACTTCTCCAAGGTGCTTCAGACTTCTTCCACAATTGCTGATGCTAAAATCAGCTTTCTAAATCCCTGGCTATCTCCAGGTACCAGCTGTCCATGCCACCTTGCTGTGGGGCCACACGGTCCACATCGGCTACTCTTCTGCTGACCACTCTTCCACCAGGCCTCCTTGCCAATACCAGTTCATTCTTCCAAGGGGCTTCTGCCCAGCTTGGGCACACAGGCTCTTCTTATTCTTATCTTCTTATCTTCTTATTCCTCTCTCTTCTCCCCAAAAATCTCTTTCTCTCTCACTCTCTGCTCCTTTCCTTTTGTCTCTCTCTTTTTTCCCTGAAAACCACAGGCTCCAACCAATCCCCCCCCACCACCCACACACACCCTCTGGTGTTTCATTTTCTCTTCCACACCAGGGATTTGCAACAAAGTGAAAGAAGGAAGTATTCTTATCCTGTTTAGGCCATCTTTTACCTCTGACACAGCTAATAGCAATACGTAAATTTTATGAACAAATACACTGCCCATTTTGGGGTCATGGCTGCAATATTGTCTGATATTAATGAGGGCATTCTACTTTTCTTATGTTTAGTGTTTGCATATCTTTTTATTTTTTCATGTTAACCTGTGCCTTTGCATTTAAAAAGCTTGTTTTTTTCTATTTTCTTCTTTTTTTAATTTTTATTTCGTAATTCTCATACAATATTGGTCACATTTGTATGGTTGTCATTTCCCTTAGGTATGGTCCTCCCTTCCATATTATATCTCTATCCCCCCATCCTACTCCCTTTTTCCCCCTTTCCTGCTCCAGTCACTCCAACTCCTCACACTGCAAATCATTGGTCCATGTTTGGTCCATTGTCTTCTCTTTTTTTCTGGAACAATGTCCTTTTCTCTTGGGTGCAGACTTGCACTTTTGGATAGCAGCAGACCAGGTTGCTTGGATCTTCAGGAATAACTGCGGCAGATAGTCAGGCTGAGCACATCAGGAACTTGTTGTTAGAGCAAATGTGTGGTGCAGTTCTCCAGGATCTTTCTGGTGTCTGTCATGTGGTGCTACTTGTATGCCGTATAGTTCTGATATCTTGGCTTGGAAGCCCAATTCCCAGCTGCTGGCGGAGGCATTCCCTGCCCCGTGGTTGGTCCAGCTCCTCTCTTCTCTAGTGTTGGCAGTTCTGCCATGGGGCCACAGCCACATCTCGGTGGCTTTCTTCCCCCATTAATTGGTAAAAGAGGGAGCCTCACTCGTGTTGCACAAAACGGTGGACCAGGAATTTGGTTCCCCTGACCAAGAGATGATGTAGGTGGAAATATGTGACAGGTCACCACAATCACTGGTCTCACGTTCTTCTCTCAGTGGTTCCTAACACTGCTGCTTGTCCTACCCAGGTGGAGAGTGTATCCACAGCTGTTATTACTTTCTTTCCTCTCCATTAGATCTGTAGCTGAAGAGACTGGATTTTTCATTCCTAGAGCAGGTCTGCTTGAGGTTGGAGTAACCTAGAGGGGGGACCCATCCTTCATCAGGCCACATGCTGGTAGAGGTGCCCAGGCCCCGCCCCCTGCCCACATGGAGGAAGAGGTCAGCTTTCCCAGCCTGAGACCCCTGGACCTGAGACCCTGAGACCTCTGTGGCATAGGACTCACCCATCCCAATCCCCCATCCCCACCAGCCCCCTAAGGCTTTGGCAGGGGTGTGCTGGAGTTCTTCTCCAAGGATCTGAACCATTCCACTAGAAAGATTGTTTTTTAAAAGTGAGTCTTGTGTTTTTGTCTGTGTTTTCTGCCTTTCGTTGGAGCATAAAGACATTCATATTTAATACAATTAGCACTCTGACTGGATTTAAATGTGCTTACTTGATAATTGATTTTCTCTCCTCCCATCTGTTCTTTGTTCTTTATTTTTATTGCCTGAATATTTTTCTATTCAATTTTACCTCTACTATTGGCTTATTTGTTATTCCTTTTTGTATATGTTTTTTGTTGTTTATTGTTTATGTTTGTTCTAGATAATAGATACATATCTTCAACTTATCAGTTGATATTTTTGTGATAATCTTCAAATAATGTAATAGCACTTCATGGATAAAGACTTTTCAATAATACATTTCCACTTCTTCCCTCTTTTTTTGTGTGTGTGTGCAATTGCTATTTCTTCATCTAATTTAACTACAGAATATATTGTTGACAGTTTTTGCTTTAAACAGCTAATTACCTTTACCCTTTTATTATATTAACTACATAAAGCACAATTTACTATCCTCACCATTTTAAAGTACAATAATATTGTTCTGCAACCAGCATTACCATCCACCCCCAGAAGTCCTTTCCCCTTGTAACACTGAGATTCTATTAAAAAATAGTTCTCTATCCTCTTCTCTCCCAGATCTTAGCAACCATCCTTTTACTGTTTCTTTATGATTTTGACTACTTTAAGTACTTCATATAAGTGAAATAAAGTACATATCTTTTTATGATTAGTTTATTTTACTTAGCAAAATGGCCTCATGTTTTATCTATGGGGCATTGTATGTCAGGATTTCATTCCATTTTAAAACAGGGTCATAGTCTATTATATTTATATCCCATTTTTCTTACTTATTCATGTCAATGAACATTGAGTTATTTCTAAGTTTTAGCTACTGTAAATTATTCCATTCTGAAATGAATGTACAAATATTTCTCAAGACTCTTTCATTGGCACATTCAGAACACGTGTCCAGAAATGGAGTTGCTGTATCATATGGTAATTCAATTTTTAATTTTTTAAGAAACTACCAAAAACTATTTCCATAGCAACTATATAATTTAATATTCCCAGTAATAGTGCCCATGGTTCTAATTTCTCCACTTCTTTGATAACACTTTCTATTTTTTTATTGTATTAATAGTAGCCATTTTAATAGGTGTGAAGTAATATTTCATTGTGGCTTTTACTTTCATTTTCCTAATGTTTAGTGATTTTGAACATCTCTTCATGTACTTATAAGTCATTTGTGTGTCTTCTTTGGAGAAACATCTATCTCACTATTTTTGCTGGTAGACCTGCAGGCTCTCAGACTCTCATTGCCCAGAGTACCACAGACTCAAGCAAACCCCAGCCTCAGCTTCCCAGGTAGCTGGGATTACAGGTGCACGCCACCACACCCAGCTATTTTTTTGGAACTAGGTCTTGCTACGGGCCCCAGGCGGGACTCGAACCGTGATCCCTAGCCCCGGGCGCTTCATAGACTGAAGTTTACAGGCACGAGCCACCGTGCCCGGCCCTCTCACCACTTTTGAATTGGACTGTTCAGTTTTATTCTTGAACTGTAGCAATTTTTATATTTTCTGGCTATTAATCCTTTATCATATATATGACATACAAATATTTTCTTTCATCCAATGAATTGCCATTTTACTCTATGGACAGTGTTTTTTAATATGTATGTTTTGGAGAGCCCATGGTGACTATGTCACATTTCTTGGATAGTCCAAGAAATCATTGCCAAATCCAATACTGCAAAGAATTTATTCTATGTCTTCCTCTGAGGGTTTTTTTTTTCCGAGACCAGGTCTCGCTATGTTGCCCAGGGTAGTCCTGATCTAGGATCAGATCTGAGTAGTCCAGATCCCGGAGTGGATCTGGGATCCTGCGGACTCGGGCGATCCCCAGCCTCAGCCTCCCAGGTAGCTGGGATTCTAGGCGTGCGCCACCATGCCCAGATATTTTTTTGAGATTAGGTTTCACTATGCTGCCCAGGGCAGGTCTCGAACTCGTGGATTCAAGCAATTCCTAGCCATGGCTACCTCCCTAGGCTCCCAAGGTGCACGCCACGGCACTCAACCTGTCCCTCTGAGAGTTTTATTGGCTTGCATCTTATATTTAGGTCATGGATTCATTTTGAGTTACTGTTGGTATAAAGTGTTAGGTAAAGTTAGTGTCATTTTTTGGAAGGTTATCAGAGCAAGTAGGCATGAAAATAAGGCATCAACATTTTTCCCAGTTCTGTTGCGATATAATGGACATAAAATGTTGTATACATTTAAGGCATAAGAAATAATTATTTTGGCCGGGCACGGTGGCTCGTGCCTGTAAGCTGCAGCCTATGAAGCTGCCGGGGCTAGGGATCACAGTTCCTGTCCCGCCTGGGGCCCGTAGCAAGACCTAGTTCCAAAAAAATAACTGGGCATGGTGGCATGCGCCTGTAATCCCAGCTACCTGGGAAGCTGAGGCTGGGGATTGCTTTTTAAAGTGGAGATGCTGCAATATGAATGAACTTCAAAAACATGTGTTAAGTGAAAGAAATCGGACATAGAGATCACACATTTTAAGATTTCTCTTCTATTAAACACCCAGAATAGGCAAATTCATAGAAATTGATGTAGATTAGTGTTATTTAATAGTTGGAGGAGGAATAAATGGGGAATGATCACTTAATGGGTACACTGTTTCCTTTTGGGGTGATGTTTATGTTTGGGGTGAGTTTGAATGTTTTGGAACTGGAAGGTGGTGATGACTGTATAACATCACTGAATGTACTAAATGCACTATATATTTATTTAGTTATTTATTAACTATTTTTTTAATTATAAATTACCATTGCTTTACATCCTTGATAACATTTTGACAATATAGGATTCTCCTTATAATCATGTGATTTTCCATAGAAAGGGGGAGGTTCCAGGTTCCCTACCCCACGAAAAGAAGGGTAGAGTTGAATAGGAAGGAAAAGTTAGACAAGATTGGAAGTAGGAAGAAAGAGGACCTAGAGGAGGCACAAGAATCAGAGAGGTAGTATAGAAGCTGAACTTGCTTCTCAGTCTTGGACTTGTCTCAGGGATTGGGAGACATGGAAGGAAACACTTGAAAGAGACAGAAACATGGATGAGAGACCTGTGGGGAGGCTGACAATGGCAGCTTTTAGCTTGACATGAGTTTTGATTTTTCTCTTTTCCTTCCAGACTTCCCTGACCCCTCTGTTCCTTTCCTATGTTTTTGTTTCGTTTGGTTTTTTCTTTTTTGCGACTAGGTTTCACTATTTTTGCCTGTGGAACTGCAGGCTCACGTTGCCTGGGGTACCACAGACTCAAGTAATGCCCAGCCTCAGCTTCCCAGGTAGTTGGGATTACAGGCGTGCGCCACCATGCCCAGCTATATTATTTTGGAACTAGGTCTCGCTACGTGCCCTGGCCAGACTCAAACCACGATCCCTGGCCCCAGCCACAGTTTCCTAGGCTCCTGTTTACAGGCATGCGCCACCATGCCCAGCCCCTTGTTCCTTTTCTATGGGTTCCCACCAGAAGGTGCCTTAGACTTGTGGCAAGCTTTTATTTTGTTTTATTGTTTCCTGAATACTCCAGCAGATAGACATATGGCAAGCTTTTAGATTTCAGAGATACTGTTTGACTGGACATTTACCCAAAGGGATGTGTAATTTTCATTTTTTTTAAATTTTAAAATATTTTTATTTGGATGTGTAATTTTTGGTTTGTAATTGAAATCTATCTTTCTCTTCTTATTATTGAAGATAACTTTAATGATATTAAAGTTATATTCCTCTTTTTTTTAAGAGACTAGGACTTGCTATTTTGCCCAGGGTTGTCTCAAACCTGTAGACTCAAGTGATCCTCAGCCCTCAGCCTCCCAGGTAACTGAGATCTCAGGTGTGCACCACCACACTCAGCTAAAAGTATTTGCTATTATAGGTCTTACACTAGAGTATGTTTTGTTTTGATGGGTGAATGGGGGGATTGCACTTCCAAGGCTGGGATTAAAGGCATGCACCCCTGCACCCAGCTGGAGTGGTTTTCTTAATTTCTTCTTCTTCAAACTGATTTTTTCCTTCATTCTGAGTCTGTCCTCAGAGAGATCATACGAATGAGTGCATCTCAAGATAACTTATCTGGAGCAGACCATGAGATTTGATTTGGTGGATCTCATCTCTTAAGGATCATGACTTTGCCCTTGGGAACTTTATCCTGCTAGGTACACAGGTGTGGGTGCTGTGCTGGGTTATGGTGTCTCATGCTTCCATAACAATAAGCAAGCTGCACGGTGGGAGGTAGGAGGCTTGAGGGGTATGCAAGAGGGAAATCATTGTTGGGTTATGTCTAAGTTGGTCACTACGGTGGTGTTTGAGATGGTACAAGTGGCCAAAGGCCTCTGTGATCTTACGTAGACACTAGAGGTGATTGACATAAAGCACCTCTTGAATAATCAGTGTTCCTCATTTCCTTTCTTTATGTC
Organism: Uropsilus gracilis; assembly: GCA_004024945.1. NCBI lineage: Eukaryota > Metazoa > Chordata > Mammalia > Eulipotyphla > Talpidae > Uropsilus > Uropsilus gracilis. Next base: position 19,395 of record PVHY01011870.1, read on the forward strand.
TAATCTCACACTACATAATGGGCTCCCCACTATTCAAGGAAAAAAATGCCATGTTCCCTTCTGAGAGATGCTCCACAAATCTGATCATTCATAAAATTCCCTTGAATATCACAGGCAGCCCCAGACTCTGTAAGGACTTGAGGCAAGTGAGATAGGAAAACAATCAGCAATTCTTTAGAGTTGCAGTTGGTGTTAAGGCTACATAATAATCATATCATCTCCTTCCTTCTCTCTCATTCTGGATTCCCTCACTCCTAGCTAATGGTTTGCCAATAGAGTGATCGAGACTTTAATTTTTGTTTTTTTTTTGTTTTTTTTTTTTTTTTTTTTTTAAGGCTAGGTCTTGTTATATTGTCTGGGGAACTGCAGACTCTCGTTGCCTGGGGTACCACAGACTCAAGCAGTCCCCAGTCTCAGCCTCCCAGGTAGCTGAGATTACAGGCACAAACCACCACGTCCCACTATTTTTGAGACTAGGTCTTTTGAGTCTAAGACTGTGGGAACAATTTAAATGCATCTAGGTTATTTCAACCATCTGTAAATAGGGCTCCTGCTTTTCCTCCCTTTTCCATCCTGTCAACTGAGGTGTTGTTTGAACTTATTCACAGTTCACAGATCACGTAATGTTCTACAAACATGCATTTTTTAAAGAACACCAAAATAGCCCTGTTTTAAAGAATGTTATTATCAGCATTCTTTTCCTTGTCACCCAAAATTGAGGTGGTCCTTGTCATGGTATCATTACTAAATTTAAAAACTGAGCTCCCACCCCTTTCCCAGCAGGCAAGTTTGGCTTACATGAATAAAGGCAGAGGAGAAAATTGCTATGGAAACTGATCCTTATATTGATGATCCAGACTATTAATCAGGACACCCCTAAGACTAGTCACTCTAACCAATCAGTGATGTCTAAAGTGTAATAGAGCCTCAGATCCTCTCTGTGTGTGCAGCAGGGCTCTTCTGTCTTGCTCGATGCTTTGCTTAGCAGTGGGTTTCAGTACATCTACATTTTATGTTCTACACTTTCTCTGGGGAATTCATCCACCTTCAACCTCACCTCACCTCACTATCACCCCCACCATGATCCTTTTATCTTCTAACTTGAGAGGCTTTAAGATCACCCTCTGTGTCACAGACAAGAGCTTTATTTCTGTTTTAGTCCTATTGACTTTATTCTCCTAAGTTCTCCTCCATTCATGAAACCAAACATCCAACCAGGGACAGATATTTAGAAATCTTATACTCTAGGTTCAGTATACTCTTCAGTCTTGAGGACCTCATGATGCTCCAAGCCAGCTTGACATTTTTCCCCCATGAAATCCAGAACTGAGAGACAATAGAGAAATAAATAAGATGTCATCTCAAGACAAGCATATTGAAGAAAACAGCAGTAATGTCTCCAAGAAAACAATACACATGTGCCGGATCTGTCAGAAGCAGTCAGTCATGTGAGAACTCAGGGCGAGTGTTCCACACAAAGGATACTGCAAATGTGTGGTCTCTGAGGGATCAAACAGTAATGAGGTGGAGGCTTGAGCAAAATGAGTTCACATTAATGAGGTCAAAGAAGTGGTAGGGGACCAGGCACAGTGGCTCGTGCCTGTAAGCTTCAGCCTATGAAGCGGCTGGGGCTAGGGATCGCGGTTCGAGTCCTGCCTGGGGCCCATAGCGAGACCTAGTTCCAAAAAAAAAAAAAAAAAAAAACCTATCTGGGTGTGGTGGCACGTGCCTGTAATCCCAGCTACCTGGGAAGCTGAGGCCGGGGATTGCTTGAGTCTGTGGTACCCCGGGCAATGAGAGCCTATGGTTCCATGGGCAAAAATAGCAAGACCTAGTCTCAAAAAAATAAAGAAAGAAATAAAAGAAGTGGTAGGGGCCAAATCATGTAGAACTTGAGGGCCAAGGTAAGGAGGTCAAACCAACAAAATACTGTTGCTAATATTTGATGGTCTGCTTGACCCAACAATCAAGATACCATGTCTCCAACTGATAGAAAATAACTTGTGTTCCAGTTACTTAGAAATTAAGAGTTTCTTCTACTGATATCAGGTGGCAAAAGAGGCAAAACAAATAACCAAACTTGCAAATGGGAGCAGCTGGCCCTTTAAAGCCAGCCACACACCAGGTTCTTCCCAGCCCATGCATGCAGTAGCAAGACCACATAAACTTTAAGAGGGAGGCAGAAACAAATTTACTTAATAAAAGACAAATGAGGCAAGAGTCACTGAGGGGTACAAGGGAACCCCTTTGGTAATCTTACCACACAGTCCAGTCTCTAGTCCAAAGCACATATGGTTTTAGCAGCAATGTGTGTCCACAAAATGGCAACTGCCCCACGGATGAGAGAGTTAAGGTGGTGCTGCTGCTCCTTCTTCAAAGACACAGTTCCACTTACTCCAAGCCAGAAGAAGCCAAGATGGCGTCGTCAATCCTTCTCAGAAAGCAGGAGATTCAAATCAAATGAGGAAGACAAGGATGGAGTCATCAGTTCTTCTCCAAAAGACATTTTTTCAGTTTCAATTCCACAGTAGCCCGGCATCAGCAAAACTCAATACAGCAACACAGCAAGCACTTCAGATGTCTCACTTTGAAAACGACAACACAGCAAACTCTCTTCAGTTCTCCAGAAGACTTCCAGACTTCACAGTTTCAAAATTGAACCAAGTTTTCAAGTACCATGTTTCCAAGACAGCTCACACAGATCACAAATTTCTCCAACGTGCTTCCCCAGGCTCCTCACCAGCCAGGGCTGGGGATGGAAGCCCACAGCTTGGCTCCTTCCCTCCCTGCTGCCCCACATGGCAGCGGCAGCTCTGAGGCCTCCAGCCTCCCTGTTGCTCCTCTCTTTTCCTTCTCGGTTCTCCTTTATTCTCTCCTCTTCTCTCTCTATCCTTCTCTGTTCAGTCTCTATCCCTGTCTTTATCTCTGTCCCCTCCCTGATCCTTTAATCCTCTTTTCTGTTGAAAAGGCTTAACTTCTCTTCACCAAATCTCCACCCACCAATGCTAACAGTAGCTATTTTAATACATCAACACCAGTACTGGGGGCCACAGCCCCCTAACACTACGATTTCAATGACTCAGCAGAACAGAATTTGTCCTTCATCAGGAACAAAATGGTAAGTGAAAGGATGGCAGTGAGGAGAGAGACAGGAGCCAGGCCAAGGAGAATTAAGAAGAGTTTATTGCCACAAGCTCCCGGGTGAGGCTCACTGACCCAGAGTGGGGGTTTAATGAAGTTGCACCCACCTGGAGTTGGTGTCTGCTTTTATAGGGGCAGGGACATGGCGGGTGGGTTTTGCAAGTGTGATGGGCAAAGTCGTGGGCAAGCTTGGGAACAAGGTTGCAGACAAGGTTGCTTGCTGGGTGGCGGGCAAGGCAATCTCAGCTGTAGCCAGAGGGTAAGACTTGGATAGGGTGGTGTCTATAATCCTCTTAATGGTGGAGGCTCCCAGCACCCCTAATCTGACCTTTCAGTAAGGAGGCAGGAGTCTTATTACTAAAATTAGTGTTATTACTAAAATTCATTAGATTCTGTAAGATAACTCTCAGTGACAGGTCCCAGTGCATTATAGGCATAAAACTGGGACTCAAAAACCCATAACATAAGTGATTGCACACATGCAGGAGCATGCACACACCTTTCCAGAGAATTTTTCCATTCATCCATGTGTTCTTAGAGGACAGTTATTGTGCCTTATTTATCTTTGTAGTGAAATTGGATAAGAAAACAAGCAAAGCAGGGTAATTAGTTAAACCTACAAATGGGAGAAGTTGGCCCTTTATTTTTTTAAAATTTATTTATATATAAATTTCACAACATTGTAATCTCAAGGATCCCCCCCGCCCCCCCCCAGCTGGCCCTTTAAATGCAGCCGCTCATTAGGTTCACCCCAGCCTGCTGAGCAGTAGTAATGATGGGGACACCGACCCCCTGGTGCTGTTTTAGGATTGCAAATTTTAAGGAGGATGTGCAAAATGTGACAATGGTCTTAATTACAATTTTTATTCAAGAAAGATACAAAGTGGAAGAAAGAAAAAAAAACAGGTCTTTTCTTTGTAGTGTGATAATTCATAAGGCTGTTTCCCTGAAGGTAGGGAAACAAAATTGAAAAGTATAAATATTGGTTGGGAGCAAAGAAGAGGATCTGCCATTTTTGGTGAGCCATTTTGGAGTTAGCATGCTGGGAAAAAGGACAATTTCATCCAGGTCACGTGGTTGAGGCCAGGAGCCCGGCCATGGGCCCAAGCCTGCGGACTCACAGCTTTAGTATGGTTAAACTGAGTATGTGTGTGAAAGTCAGCCCGAGGAGGCCTTGATGAATCTGCTATTGGCAATGAAATTAGGTGAGAAAATAGGCAAAAAAGGATGTTTAACCATATTTACAAAGGAGAGCAGCTGGCCTTTTAAAGCCAGCCATACACCAGGTTCTTCCTAGCTCGCACACACAGTAGCAAGACCATATAAACTGGACCGGTCATGGTGTCACATGTCTGTAAGTGGCAGCCTAAGAAGCCACGGCCAGAGCCAGGGATCAAGGTTCAAGTCCCACAGGGGGCACGTAGTGAGACCTAGTTCCAAAAAATATATAGCTGGGCGTGGTGGTGCGCACCTGTAATCCAAGCTACCTGGGAAGCTGAGGCTGGGGATTGCCTGAGACTGTGGTACCCCAGGCAACGAGAGCCCATGGCTCCACCGGCAAAAACAGCGAGACCTAGTCTCAAAAAAAAAAAAAAAAGGAGTACAAGGGAACCCTTTTGGTAATCTTGTTAGGGGACTGTGACCCCCAGTACTGGTGATAGCTATTGTTAGTATTGGTGGGTGGTGACTTGGAGAAGGGAAGTTAAGCCGTCTCAACAGAAAAGAGGATTAAAGGATCAGGGAGGGGACAGAATAAAAGACATGGAAGGAGACAGAACAGAAGAAAAAAAATCAAGAAGAACCAAGAAGTAAGGAGCAGAGAGAAGCAGCAGGGAGGCTTGGAAGGCCTCAGAGGTGCCACTGCCATGTGGGGCAGCAGGGCAGGGAAGGAAGCCAAATTGTGAGCTTCCATTCCCAGCCTGGGCTGGTGAGGAGTCCAGTGAAACACGTTGGAGAAGCTTGTGACCTGCGTGAGCTGTCTTGGAAACATGGGACTTGATAACTTGGTTTAATTTTAAAACTACAAAGCTTGGAAATATTCTGGAGAACCGAAGGAAGTTTGCTGTGTTGCTGTTTTCAGCATAAGATGTCTGAAGTGCTTGCTGTGTTGCTGTATCGAGTGAGTTTTGCTGATGCCAGGCCACTTTGGAGTTGAAGTTGAAAGAATGCTGGAGCAATGCCTTTTGGAGAAGAATTGATGACGCCATCCTGGTTTTCCTTGTTGGATTTGAATCTCCTGCTTTTGGGAAAGGATTGACAATGTCATCTTGACTTCTTCTGGCTTGGAGTGAGTGGAGCTGTGTCTTTGAAGGAGTGACAGCACCATCTTAGCTCCTCCATTCGGTTTAAGGTGGGGCAGGCACCATTTTGTGGACGCATATGGTTGCTGCAGCTATGTGCGTTTTGGACTAGAGACTGGACTGTGTGGTAAGATTATCAAAGGGGTTTCCTTGTACCACTTCAGTGACTTTTATTTGCTTTGCCCTTTTAATAAGTAAATTTGTTTTTGCCTCTATCTTAAAGTTTATGTGGTCTTGCTACTGCATGCTCAAGCTGGAAAGAACCTGGTGTGTGACTGGCTTTTAAGGGATCAGCTGCTCCCCTTTGTAATTTGGGTAAACACCCCATTTTGCCTGCTTTTGTCTCCTGATATCAATCTTACCACATAGTTCAGGCTCTAGTCCAAAGAGCAAATGACTGCAGCAGCCATGTGCATACACAAAATGGCGGCTACACCACCTTAAACGAGATGAAGGAGTTAAGATGGTGCCCCCACTCCTTCTTCAAAGACACATCTCCAGGCCAGGCATGGTGGCTCATGCCTGTAGGTGGCAGCCTAGGAAGCCACGGCTGGGGCCAGGGATCATGGTTCAAGTCCCACTGGAGGCATGTAGTGAGACCTAGTCCCCCCAAAAAGTAGCTGGGTGTGGTGGTGTGCACCTGTAATCCCAGCTACGTGGGAAGCTGAAGCTGGGGGTACACTGGGTAACGTGAGCTTGTATTCTCACAGGTAAAAATAGCGATACTTAGTCTCAAAAAAAAAAAAGACACATCTCCACTCCTTTCAAGCCAGATGAAGCCAAGATGGAGCCGTCAATTCTTCAAAGACCAGAGACTCAAATCCAAAGAGGAAAATCAGGATGGCATTGTCAATTCTTCTCCAAAAGGCACAGCTCCGGCATTCTTTCAGTTCCAACTCCAAAGTAGCCTGGCATCAGCAAAACTCATTCAATACAGCAACACAGCAAGCACTTCAGATGTCTCATGCTGAAAACAGCAACACAGAAAATTCTCTTCAGCTCTCAAGAAGACTCCCAAGCTTCGCAGTTTCAAAGTTAAACCAAGTTCTCAAGTATTCAATTTCCAAATCAGCCTATATAAGAAACAAGTTTCACCAACATCCTTCCCTGGGCCCTGCTGTGGCACGTGGCCGAGCAGCTCTGAGGTCTTCCAGCCTCCCTGCTCCTCTGCTCTCTGCATCTTCCTGTTCTGTTCTGTGTCTTTTCTCTCCTTTCCATGTGTTTTTCTCTCTGTCCCCTCCCTAACCATTTAATCCTCTTTTCCAGGGAGAAGGCTTAACTTCCCTTCTCCAAGTCTCCACCCAGCAATGAACAAATAGCTGCTATTTTAATGCAGAACCTCCAGTATTGGGGGCCACAGCCCCCTAAAAGTTGCTGTTCTTTGGAGTTTTTTTCTATTGCCTGAAGTGAAGAGGACACCGCAAGGAGCAGACAGCAACAGACAGTCTTCATCTACATGCTTGGAGGGAACACACCAAGGAAAAGGAAGGATGTTTGGAGCACACTCTGATGAACTCTGATTGGACATTGATGAGATGATCAGGACTAAGAGACTGAGGGTCTTGGACAATGTGGGGGAAGAACTTTGGGCAATGTTGAGAAAGATTTTGAAGTAAGTTTTTTTATGTTTTTTTTTTTTTTGCTGTAATTAGGAAATCACTTTGTTTAGTAATAAACTAGTCTGCACTCTAAGAGTCTTGTTCTGGCTTGAAATTTGGTGAAAAGGCTGGGAATGGTAGAAAGGCCCACAAGTTTGAATGTGTTTAAGCTGCAGTAGCTTCAAAGGGTAAGCTGAGGCAAACTTGTGTAAGGTGTAATGTCTTTATACTGCAGGAGCTGCAAAGGGTAAATTGAGGCAAACTAGTGTAAGGTTTAAAAAGTAGTTTTTAAGTTTTTTTGGTTTTTTTTCTGCAGTCTTTGGATCTGAGAGCTGAAAAGCAGCAGCTGGCTAAATCTACATAACAAAGGTGACTGGTCTGTGAAGGCATTTACTGTAGGAGGTAACTGCTTTGGGTCCCCCTGGGAGAAGCAGGCAGTTAAAGTTAGAAAAGCCTCTTTTTAACCTGAAAACAGTTAAGACTACACTATCTTAAAAGGAAACAAAAACAAGATCTATTCACTAAAAAGTCAAAAGAGACAAAAATCATGGAGAGTATAAGGGAACCCTTTGGTAATCTTACACATGATTCAGTCTCTAGTCCAAAAAGCTACACGTGGGTCCTTCAGTCACGTGTCCACAAAATGGCAACTATCCCATCTTCAAGCCAAAGAAAGAAACCAAGATACCTTCAGTGATCCTCAGTCAAAGGCAAGCGCCAGCACTGTTTACTTCAACTCTGAAGCAGCCCAAAACCATCAAAGCAGCCCAAAACCACCACTTGAAACTACAGCAGCAATCACTTCAGATGTCTCACAATGAAAACAGCACTCTAAGTTCTCTCCAGGTCTCTAGATAATTCCCAAGCTTCACAGTTTCTAAGTTAAAGCAAGTTTCTAAGTATTGAGTTTCCAAGTCAGCTTACACTGTCACAAGTTTCTCCAACATGCTTTCCTGGGCTCCTCACTGACCCTAGCCAGGGATGGAAGGCCACAACATGGCTTCCTTCCTTGCCCCACTGCTGCACATGGCATTGGCAGCTCCAAGGTCTCCAGCCTCCTTGCTCCTCTGCCACTCTCTCCCTTCTCCAGCTGTGCTCCTTCCTAAATCCTCTCTGTCTGTCCCTCTTGTGAGAAAATCTGGGTTCCCTTCTCTGAGTCTCTGCCCACCAGGGCAAAATGGCTGCCATCCTAATGCAGCATTACCAAGCTGGGGCCACAGCCGCCCAGTTTCACCACAGCACCCCTATCAGTAGCATCTGATCTTAAGTCTTTCTCAGAATAAGCACTCAATAAATATCTGCTGAATGAATTCCTAAAATCTGAAGAAGAATGTAATTACTAAGTTTTTTATTAAAAATATTTTCAGAATGTCCTAGAATTGCACTGTACACTGTAGTGGCAATTGAGAACGTGAAATATGGCTTGTCCGAATAGAGCTGCAAGTTGAGTGTAAATTACAAACCAGATCTAGAAAACAGTGTAATATAAAATAAGTTACAATATTTTAGACACCTTAGGTCAAACTGTTAGGGGACTGTGGCCCCCAGTATTGGTGGTATGGCATTAGAACCGCAACCATTGTGTCCTGGTGGGTGGAGACTTGGCAAAGGGAAATTAAGCCTTCTCTCAAGAAAGAATTAAAAAATTAGGGAGGGGACAGAGAAAAAAAGACATGGAAACAGACAGAAGACAGGACAGAACAGAACAGGGAAGGAAGGTGCAGAGAGGAGCAGCAGGGAGGCTGGGTGGCCTCAGAGCTGCCTACTTTGTGGGGCAGCAGGGAGGGAAGGAAACCAAGCTGTGGGGTTCCATCCCCAGCCCAGCAGTTGTGGAGCCTGGGGGGTGGGGGAGCATGTTTAAAGATGGCTTTAAAGGGCCAGCTGCTCCCCTTTATAAGTTTGGTTAAACACCCCATTTTGTTTGTTTTCCCACCCAATTTCAAAACTGAAATATGTTCAAAAATCACTTTACCTGTGTTAAATTACTGCTACTAGAGTATTTTAAATTACATGTGACTAATTATATTTGGATTGGACAGCAATTTTACTATAAGGCAAAATAAAGATCAGGGCAAAGAGTACTTAAAGGAGAGAGCATGCCAAGAGTTGGTGACATACCCCCCATTCTTCAACTTGCAATTATAAAAAAAGTTTAGGATTTACCTATTTCTCTTGAGGCAACAGAGGCTATATAGGATTCTGCCTATATCAGAGGGACAGACTAAGTTCATAGGCTGAAATGCATTTCAGTTTTACTTTTTTCTTTTATAGGTTGAAATGTGGCTTGTAATTATGGTTGATTGACAGAGTAATTTCCTTAAGGATTGAATTAATTATCACTGTTTTAAAAATGGGACATTTTCATATGCAGATATAAATTCCTAAGTGCTCTTAAACTAAGGAAGTTCTGGCACTCCTGGTCTTATCTGAAATTATCAGTTCGTTTATAAATGGGGTGGGGAAGAATTAAAGAGAAATCACCTTTGAACAGTAAGTGTTATCTTGCTCTTGCACTGAGGCAAACTTTGACTGGTAGAGTTTTTTAAAAAAGCAAAATAGTTCTTGCAATAATATCTATATTCAAAGAAGAAAGCAGAAATGTAGATCAATAAAAAGGTGTTTGTTTCTTTCAGGAAGTGAAGAACATTTAATAAGGTGTAAGGCAACTACAGGGATGTCTGTGGAAAGAATACCTCTTAAATTAGAATTATGCAACAGCTCCAGAAGGTATCTGACTTTGTCATTGCTCATCTGGTTCATCTGCTGATGTTATTAGAGAGATTGGCTAGCACAATGTCTATTTTTTTATTAAATATTTTATTTATAAACATATTTCACATCTTTGTATTCCCTGGGAATCACTCATCACCACCCCTCCCTGATCTCTCTCTCTCTCATTCCCCCTACAATGTCTATTGTGAGCTGAAGTAATACATTCTCTAAATTCACAGCTGTTTGTTTCCAATTTTACTGAAAGAGTATGCAAAAAAACTCAGGATTGGTTACCAAGTATGTGCAGACCTGGGTCTGAAAGTGTTGGGGTTTGGTGAGTGGGGTTCTTGGATCCTTCTGAGAAAGATTTCATATTTCCCCTTCAGGAGCACATGGTGAGATATTTGCATAAACAAATTAAACAGACACAGGCTATATTTTAAATGGGAGGTTTATTAGGAATAAGGAGAAAGGGGACAAAAGAGGCATCTACATAGATACAGGTTGCCAGACTTGGGACAAGATCTGCATTTTTCCAGAGCAAGAGGTATTCTTATGATATCTGGTGACAAAAACAAGCAAAATGGGGTGCTTAACCAAACTTACAAAGGAGAGCAGCTGGCCTTTTAAAACCAGTCACACACCAGGTTCTTCCCAGCCCACACATGCAACAGCAAGACCACATAAACTTTAAGAGGGAGGCAAAAACAAATTTACTTATTAAAAGACATATTAGACAAGAGTCACTGAGGGGTACAAAGAAAACCCTTTGGTAATCTTACCACATAGTCCAGTCTCTAGTCCAGAGTACATGGCTGTAGCAGCCATGTGTGTCCACAAAATGCCCCACCACTCCTTCTTTTTTTTTTTTTAGACTAGACTCACTATTTTTGCCTGTGGAACTGCAGGCTCTCTTTGCCTGGGGTACCACAGACTCAAGCAATCCCCAGCCTCAGCTTCCCAGGTAGCTGGGATTACAGGCGTGCACCACCACTCCCAGCTATTTTTTTGGAACTAGGGCTCGCTATGGGCCCCAGGTGGGACTTGAACCGGGATCCCTAGCCCCGGCTGCTTCATAGGCTGAAGCTTACAGGCATGAGCCACCGTGCCCGGCCTCATTCCTTCAAAGACTCTTTCCAAGCCAGAAAAGGCCAAACTGACATAGTTGCAAGATGCAAGATCCTTCTCCGAAAGACACAGCTCCAGCAATCTTTCAGCTCCAACTCCGAAGTGGCCCAGCATCAGCAAAACTCACCTGACACAGCAACACGCAAGCTCTTCAGACATCTTATGTTGAAAACAGCAACACAGCAAACACTCCTCAGTTTTCCAGAAGACCTCTAATGTTTGCAGTTTCAAAATTAAACCAAGTTTTCAAGTATGTTTCCAAGACAGCTCACGCAGGTCACAAGCTTCTCCAATGTGCTTCCCTGGGCTCCTCACCAGTCTGGGCTGGGAATGGAAGCCCTGCCGTGCTGCCCCACATGGCAGTGGCAGCTCTGAGGTCTCCCAAGCCTCCCTGCTGCTCCTCTCTGCACCTTCCTTCTCAGTCCTTATATTCTATTTTCTGTCTCTCTCCATGTCCTTTCTCTGTCCACTCCCTAATCTTTTAATCCTCTTTTATCAGGAGATGGTTTAACTTCCTTTCTCCAAGTCTCCACCCACCAATGAATAATAGCTGTTATTTTAATGCATTACCACTAGTATTGGGGCCACAGTCCCCTAACACTTATATAGTGTTCTTTAGGGGAGGGAGACTCATTATTTGTGGAATTCTGTAGCTTTGGGGTGAAGTTGGTTGATTTTTTTGTAAGAGATAATCCTTTTTGACCCCACCTCAGATTCCTGTGATGGGAAGCAAAAAGTTTGGACTGGGTCTCATGTTAACCACCGCAAAAGTAAGCAGAGTCTCCCTCTCCTAATGGCACAGGCAGCTCCCTCCTCCAGGGGACAGCACTCCCCTGGGAAAGGAAAACAGATAGGCAGCACCTGCCTGGTAGATAACCCAGCACATGTGCTCGTACATTTAATATATGTCTCTAAACATGTCTGCCATATTCCACCTCTGCTTGGTTTTGGAGTAAGAATGCAAATATGTAATTTAAGCTTTGCAAAATTATACAAAAACAACTGCAAGTGAGCAGTCGGCACACTGGGGCTCCCTTGGCTCTGTCACCCTCAGCTGAGTTCCCTAATATTCTTTTTCTTTTATCCTTGTCTTCCTGTGTCTTGGGATGTTTGTGTTGAGCAGCATTTGATGCAGGGCCTAACAGCTGGAAACTTCCATAGCCACATAAACTTTCACATTAATTATTCCAACCTTTCTCCCATCCCCTTCCCATCCCCAAACTCCAGTGTGAAAGCTTCCAGCCTAAAATTTTCAACTCTAAGCTTTCATCAAAAGAAGCAGCCCAAAGTTAAGTCCTTATATCCCTTATGGTACATTTTCCACAAAAATTCAGCTTTCAAAACATTTCCTGTTCTGTTTCACTTCATTGACACTTGTGACATGTGCTGGGGTGGGGTTCTGATAGGGGGCGACTACTTCCCTGGGTGTCATTGTCTTTCGTTTAAGATTGCAGATTTTAAGGAAAATATGCTAAAATGTAAAAATGGCCTTAATTTAAAAAAATATTTTAAAAGATACAAGGGACTCTGGCACGGGCAGTGGAGCCCGCGCCCTCCGTGGCCACGCCACGATGGCGTGGTTGCCACATCTCGCATGCACCGGCTCTACTCGCCTCTTGAGGTCGGGTGGGTGGAGCTGGGGTCAGCCCGGGGAGCTGCTGGGCCTGGCCGGTGCGCGGGCCCCACCGCACATGTGAGCAGGGCACGTTGTGCAGGGGGGAGAGAGGGGTGGCCCACCACAGACCCCTCTGGGTTTACCTCCACTCATGAGAGCCCTAACCAGGAATAAGTATCTTAAGACAATTATTCATCCACAGAAACCAAATGAGTGAGATACTGGAGAAAAGACCCTTAAAATTGTGCCACCCGGGCAGGACTCAAGGGGAACAGGGCGAGCACCACCCAGCGCTGAACTGGGAGAACAAACAAAATACGATGACTTCAATGCCACTGAGGAGCTGTGAACAGAAACCTGGCACAGAGATGCTGTCAATAAGGGCACTGCACACCCTCTTTGCTTAGAGGGAAGAGGCTTGCCGAAAGCCCGGCAGGTGGCTAGTGCCTGTAAGCTTCAGCCTATGAAGCGGCTGGGGCTAGGGATCGCGGGTCGAGTCCTCCTCAGGGCAACACAGCGAGACCTAGTCCCAAAAAATAGCTGGGCATGCCTGTAATCCCAGCTACCTGGGAAGCTGAGGCAGGGGAGTGCTTGAGTCTGTAGTACCACGGGCAACGGGAGCCTGGGGTTCCACGAGCAAAAACAGCGAGAACTAGTCTCAAAAAAAAAAAAAAAAAAAAAAAAAGAGGCTTGCCGAATGGCAGTGGACCCACAGCAAAGCCCCAACGGAGGAGACCTACCATTAGCTGAGGGCTGTCCCTTCAAGGATCTACTCTTCCAAAACATACGTCCGGGAGTCATGCCCCAAAGCCAAAGACCGGAACCGTGACTGAAGGAGCAACAAAATGTCGCAGAAACTGCGGAGATAAGATCCACCACCAAGAAACAAAATTCAATCATACAAGCCAAAGGTGCTCCAATCAGCCTACGAAGGCAAAAGCAGTACAGGAAAGATAAACGCACACTCTACCAAGTCCCAGGAAATTGCACCCTTACCAAGGATGAGGAAATGGATCCAGAAAAGCAAAAAAAAAAAAAAAAAAAAAAAAAAAAAAAAAAAAAAAAAAAAAAAAAAAAAAAAAAAAAAAAAAAAAAAAAAAAAAAAAAAAAAAAAAAAAAAGACTAAAGGGCTAAACATGGACAAACAACAAAAAGAAAGGAGGCAAAGAGACCAGGGGAGATGAGGTGTGGTGGGGTATTCCCATGGGGATTAGCAATTATACAATCATGAATTGTAAAAAATCCAAGAATAAAATTTAAAAATTAAAAAAAAAAGATACAAGGGGAATGAAGAAGTAAAACAGATTTTGTTTGTAATATAATAATTTAGGAGCTGTTTTTGGAAGCCAAAAAAAGACAGAAAAAATATTTTAAAAAGTTTAAAACTAAAAAAGAGATTAAAATTTTGATTTTAATATTGATTTAGGTTTGGATTTTTGCCTTTGTGGAATAAAGGTGTGAACCATGTGAGGTTGACCATGTGGCCAAGGTCTGGGGCCTGCAGCCTTTGACAGGCCCAGGCTAGGAGCATGTGTGTTAAAGGAAGTTAAGGAGTTTGCAGATTTAAACTCTGTATTGAAGTTTGTTTTGCTGAGTTTGACTTGTGTCTGGAAGAGGCTGTGCAAAAGTTAGGCCTAAAAAGAAAGTAAACTTTGCTGGTTCTGGTACTATAAAGTTTCTTCTACTACCTGGAGGAGGACGACAAGGAGAAGACGCATGGACAAGAAGGAGCACACCATAGGAAACTGTCTTCCAGCATCTGGAGATGAACTTCGACTGATGTTGGTGAGATGATCAGGACTGAGAGACTGAGGATTTTTAGGCAATCTGGGAAAGGACTTTGGACAATGGTGAGAAAGGTTTTAGACCTGTTCAAGTAGTCAGTTTTACTTACATGCTTCATTTATAGTAATTAAAAAATCACTTTGTTAAAAATAAATTAGTCTGCTCTCTGAGAGTCTTGCTTTGACTTGGGGGTTTAGTGAGAAGGCTGGGATGGTGGAAAGAACCCACGGAAGTTTAGAAGAGGGTAAATTAAGGCAAATTAGTCTAAAGTTTAAACTGTGTTTCTAAGTTTTTCCTTTTTTTTTTTTTTAGGTCTAAGAGAGGGGGAGAGAGCTGAGAGAAGCTGATTTTTGCCTAACTATAGTAGGTGAACAGTAAAAATGCTAATGAACTGCTTGTAGCCTGCTTCCTAGGGAGAAGCAGGCATAGGTGTTTAAGTTAAAGTAAAAAGGCCTTTTTTTCCTTTACACCTGATTTCAGTTCCAGATGGATGGGATCTAGGTTCAGGAAGAGGAGTGTCTTTGGAGGAATTTCACACGTAGCCTGTGGGAAGCATTTACCAGATTCAGTTCCCTCAACTTCCCAAGGTCTTCTGGAGGGTAGACAGAGAAGGCAGGTAGCAGGAGAAAAGAGGTGGAAATGAAAAGCAGAGCTCTAAAGAGAAGTGGTAGGTTATGCAGGGCCAGGAGAGTGCAAAGGCAGGCAGTCATTGAGGGATGGGATGAGGGACCCGGGCCAGAGGATGAGTTGAGTTGAGGAGGCATGATAGAGACAGTTGGGGAGTCTCTTTCCACCAATAGCACAACGGAGCCCAGACAGGTGTTGCCTTGCCCACGGACCTGACCCCATCTATTGAAGGAAGTCCAGGGATCTTCCTTTGGTGAATCACAGGGAAGATGAATCACGGGGGCAAAGAGGAGAAATGTGACAAGGTCCGAAGCAAGCAGAGGCAGAAGCCCAGTCATGGCAATTTTGGAACAGGTGGATTGCCTAAAATATCAGTTAGTCATATTAGACTTCAAAGAAGAATGGCTTACGGAGAAAGAGAACTCTGCCAAGTGGCTTTTGGGAATTTCCGGAGCTTTTGGAGAAGTGGTTGGGAACCCTCGACTCTTGGCTCTATTCAGGAGTCAGGTCTCTCCTAGATTCGTTCGTGGCCTAAATCGTAAAGGCCATTTAGACAGACAATTCCGTGGCAATTCCCGGAAATGTTCGGGATTGGCTCGAGAGTGGCGTCCTCTGGCGGCGAGAAGTGTCACTACCACCATCACCACTCCCGGGCTGGGCTAGTACGCGCAGACGCAGTTGCCTCCCGCGGCCGTTCGGACCGGACGTGGTTGCTGCTGAAGTCAGTTCCGGCGGGTGACGGTGCGGACGGGTCAGAAGCGTAGAGGCGGCGGCAAAATGGCGGCGCCTGAGGAGCGGGATCTCACCCAGGAGCAGACAGAGAAGCTGCTGCAGTTTCAGGTAGCGACGAGTACTCGGTGCAGCTAATACCGCCTCGGACTGAGAAGCGGGCCCCAAGAGGACCCCAGAGTTCTCCTCAGATCCAGCCGGGGATCCTTCTCAGACCAGCAGGCGGCCCCCTCCCCTCCCCCCCCACACCAACTGACCTGCTGCCCACGGCCCCCGAGCTCCTGCCTGTCCCGGACCTCCCAATATGGCAGTAGCCAGACCCTCCTCTCCTACAGGCCCTTTCCCCTCAACGGGACAGCTTCCTTGGTTTCCCTTAGCGGCCCCCTTCCCGAGCCATCTTAGCCCGGCTACCGGACGACCCCCCCCCCTCGTCCCACGCGTCTGCATCTACCCCAGATGTCTAATCCTCACCTTGGACTTGACGTGGTTTCGGGTCTCCTGAAAAACCGCAACCTCCCTCGCCATTTCCACAAACGTTTACTGAGTGAAGGCCTCTGGGGCGCCAGATCCTGTGTTGGACGCTCTGGTGGGGGAGGGGGCAGGCCTGGCCCCTGCCCTAAGGTGTGGGAGGACTCCTACGCAAACAGTGCCACCTTAAAAGTGTCATCAGTGGCTTCCGTTGGGGTTTATTATAAGAGTTTATGCCGGGACTCACACGGTTCGTTGTGTTTGGGGAGAGTAGTAGCTTGAAGGAAATGCCTCTTTTTTTAGTGCATGTTGAGTTGAGAAGTTGGCACTAATAGCTGAGCTGGAGACTGCTAGTGTGGACAACCTTGGCAATTTGGTACCTTGCGGTGTACCAATTTCCTAATTTCTGAAAATCCATATCTTAAAAACGTTTCACTCCTAAGGATGTTGTTTATCACATTATTTTATAGATATCTGAAAGCTTTTGTAAAGTGTATAATGCTCTCAGAGAAGTGTTGCTATTAACCATTATTTAACATAGGATAGAATTAAAATTAGTGGTGCATTTATTTGCTAATATAAAATGTGCTGCTCATTAGTTCAACAGTATTTCCCAAGAACCCTAGTGTTTAGGTACCACTAGCTAGAATACCATTTATTATTTATGATACTGTCAGTATTTTGCTAAACACTTAGTATATGTTATTGCATTTAACACAACAACAATGTGAGACTCACCATTATAGTTCCTGTTTTACAAATGCGAGACTAAGAAGTAGCATGCTTGGGTTACACAGCTAGTTGGTATCTAATTTAAGCCATGACCAATTTTCCACAGTCTTTCTGAGCTCTTCATTTGTGAGTTGTACAGCCTGTGCAAGTATCAATGAACAGTTGAGGATGGAATGCAAATAATGTGATATTAAGGATTTTTTTTGTTAAGTTCTCAGTTTGCTGTGATTCCCTTTATTAGAGTTCACTGTACTTAATTTTCAAGGTATTTTCCCCCTCTTTTAAGTTGACCAGTGTAGCTGGGTGTGGTGGTATGTGTCTGTAATCCCAGTTACCCAGGAGGTTGAGACTTGAGATCACTTGAGTCTGCAGGTTTGAGACAACCCTGGGCAACATAGCAAGATATAGTCTCTTAAAAATTAAAAAATTTACAAAAAAAGTTGACCAGTGTACTTAAAGAATATAAATGGGGAAATTCTACCATGAAGTAGTTGACATTTGCTGGGAGTTTTGGGTTAGAGATGATTATTTTTTGTTTGTTTGGTTTTTGAGACTGGGTCTCACTATTTTTGCCCGTGGAACTGCAGGCTCACGTTGCCCCAGGTACCATGGACTCAAGCAATCCCCAGCCTCAGCTTCCCAGGTAGCTGGGATTACAGGTGCGTGCCACCACACCCAGCTATTTTTTGGGACTAGGTCTCGCTGTGTTGCCCCAACTGGGACTCGAACCGCGATCCCTAGCCCCAGCCGCTTCATAGGCTGAAACTTACAGGCACGAGCCACCGTGCCGGGCTGAGTTTTGAGTTTTGAGAAATTGATGGGTCTACGGCCATACCACCCTGAACGCGCCGGGTCTCGTCTGATCTCGGAAGCTAAGCAGGGTCGGGCCTGGTTAGTACTTGGATGGGAGAAATTGATGGTACAACAAATTAGAATCAGACTGAATAGAAAACAGGCTCCATTTTCTGTAGACCGCTAGTTTCAATTTTCTTTAACGTTGCCTAGCCATTTTACCCCTTATAACTCCTAAGGGGTAAGCCCCACCCTCTGAGTGTGTGAGGTGATGTGAGTTGTAAGTCATGATGTGCTTACTGTGGTACTGAAATAACATGAATATGTAGTAGTATTTCTGAGGTAAAGTGTTTGGAGACCATTTTCATGGACATTTTTTTCATAAGTAGCGGGCACAGTTGTCTCAAGATTGCTTTGTGAAATTAGATTTGAAAAGATGAAGCATTTTATGTTTATTCTTTAAGCATCTGCTGGATCAGGTTCATCTTCCTATTGCCATTCGCACTTCTTTGAAACTTAGAAATGTCTAGCATTATATACCAGGCATTTGATGTAATTAACTCTTTTAAACTGCTTAATCATACTGTAAGATATTCCCATTTTATTAATTGAAGAAACATGTTCTGAGAGATCAATAACTTGCCTAAGTAGTGGGTAGCAGAGATTTAGAAATGCATACTCATAACCATCTTTATAACCTAGTAAGAAAGGCCAGATAGATACAGGATGAGAATCCTGAAATATATTTAAACACACACACCCCTAGTGGTTCAGTTATTCAGTGTCTTATATACCTTAGGCATGGTATAGCCATTATAACCATTATGGTTTATCCTCAGTAGTCTTGTCAAGTTCCTTAGGTAGTATGCTGTCTTGTAGATAGAGAAACAGATCTGTTGAAATATTTTTTCCAGATCATTAAGTTACTAAGTATTGGAGATGGAATTAAAATTAGAAATCTACTAGGTCAAGTCTGGATCTAAACTTCAGGTCTGAGCTGTTGCCACTGTATTTTGAAAGAGCAATAGAATTTCAACTAGTGGTGAGTAGGAGGATAAAGCTAAAGTACCAGCTAGCTCAAGCAAGGTTATGGAGATGGAATAGCTAGTGAGGAGTGTGTTTGGTATGACAGATTTAGATAAGTAGGACTGGAAAACAAATGTGTAGGCGTGAATTAGAGTCACTTTTTGGAAGCTTTTCAAAGCTGCACAATGGTTTGAACTCTAGGCCTGGGGAACCATCAACTATTTTCTTCATTTTGGGAGTGATAGAACTTGTTTCAAAAAAAAAAAAAAACTTGTTTCAGCTTTGCATTACTAACGCTCATCCTTGGAATCTCCGCAGGGGTCAGAATAGAATGGGGTGACATGACACTGTTAAGAACTAGTTTGCAAAATGTTTCATTTGGTAATAATAAAAATTTGCAAGAGTAAAGTATTTCAGTAACCTCAGGTTTTCTATCTTTTACTTTTGTGGTGACATGTGATTTTGACTGGAACCTGAGTATTTATAATGCTTCTCTGTCTTTTTGATATCTTCTAAGATTTTTCTCTTGTCACCTGTTTATTTTGAAACCACTTGAATATAAATACCTAGTGTAGACTTTGTTTTAAGCTGTTTTAAATGAGAAAGAGGTTGTACTAAGAGCTTGGGCAAGTATGGAGGAAGATACTTTTATTGAAGTCTAGTTTCCCAAATTTCCAAATATAGCAGACTCTCCTAATACCTTGATTTACTGCCCTTAAGTTGTTTGAACACCTGCAAAAGGTGGACATGGACACAGAAGGGACTGAATGAACTGAATATGGCTTTTTTTTTTTTTTTGCTTATTCCATAAAAATACTTTTTTTCCCCTTTTAAATGGCTATTAGATTCTGATCTTTGTGGTGGGAAGAATTGGGTTGTAGGCTGGAGGCGTGGGCTTGAAAAAATTCACCAAGGGCCAGGCACGGTGGCTCGTGCCTGTAAGCTTCAGTCTATGAAGCAGCCAGGGCTAGGGATTGCGGTTCGAGTGCTGCTTGAGACCTGTAGTGAGACCTAGTTCCAAAAAAATAGCTGGGCATGGTGGTGCGCGCCTGTAATCCCAGCTACCTGGGAAGCTGAGGTTGGGGATTGCTTGAGTCTGTGGCCCCCCAGGCAACGAGAGCCTGTGGTTCCATGGGCAAAAATAGAGACCTAGTCTCAAAAAAAAATTTTTTTTTTTCACCAAAGAGAGTGGAGAACAGAAAAAGGAGATTTTATTGAACTATATGGATAAGAAGAGGGGGGCGAGGTAGAAAGGTCCTCTGCTGAGAGTATCCCCAGGCTCTACTCCAGGCATCAGTGGTTGGTAGAATAACCATGGGCATTTCCCAACTCCTGAATCAACAGCTTATTCCCTTTTCTGTGAGTTTCCCATCCACTCCCCTGATCCATTCCAGCCTCTCAAACATGCCTGCTGGATAAGAATTGGGGGCATAGTTTTTAACGAGTAATAATAACAATATTGTTCTTTTAAATTATAGAAAATAAGTGAACTGAATTGAATGAGTGAGTTAGTGGTTATAGACTCTTGCTTATAACTCATTCTGAAAATTTTCCTTTTGGTTTCACTTGACCCATTACCTAACAGGAAAAAATATGTGCGCTTTTTTTTTTTTTTTAAGGCTAGGTCTCACTATTTTTGCCCATGGAACCTCAGGCTCATGTTACCTGGGGCACCACAGATTCAAGCAATCCCCAAACTCAGCTTCCCAGGTAGCTGGGATTACAGGCACGCACCACCACATCCAGCTATTTTTTTGGGACTAGGTCTCGCTATGTTGCCCCAGGCAGGTCTTGAACCGTGATTCTCCAGTCCCAGTCGCACTCCATAGACTGGCACTTACAGGCACACGCCACTGTGCCCAGCTACATGCTTTTGTATTTAATTGTTAAGTGTCCTGTTTGAATTTTTTCCTGGGGAATTTGGTATTATAGAGAAAATATGACCTTTGAAGCTGGGACAAACCTGAGTTTATCTTTAGACTTAGATACTATGACTTGGGCAAGTTTTTGCTTCCTTGAATCTCATTATCTATATAAAGTGAGGATACTGCTATCTAATTCACAGTGTGATTTTTTTTTAATTTAAAATCTACCACATAATGCATACTAATTGCAAGTCAGCCACATAAAATTGTACAAAAAGGTAACTAGATGACATCTTATTCATTATTGTCAGTTGGTTGTTTATATTTGTAAATATACTTTTTTCTTCTGTATATACAGATACAAAGATACTTAATGGATACACTCTCTTTCCCTAGCTTTCACTTAACTGATTAGAACAGATTACCTCCATCTCCTAAGGTCTACTTTTATATACCCAGGTATTTTTGCTCTCACCAGTTGAGTTTTATTCTTTTTTTTTTTTTCAATTTTATTATTTTCTTGGAACCTTGGTCACATTTGTCAAATTATTGATCCCCTTATATATAGCCCTCCCTCTTCCTCCTTCCAGTCATTCCAACTCCCCTATCTCTGAAAATTTTTGGTTGATAAAGTTGTTGGTCACTTGGTCAATATTTGACTCATTGGTCTCTTCCTTATCTGGTAAATGTCCTTTTCCTGGGTGAGGACCTGAGCTCCTGCAACTTGTTAGTCCATGCTGCTTAAATTTCTAAGAGTAGCTTTGAGATGGGTAGCCATTCTAAGCTCATTTGGGACATTTTGTAGGGCAGGTATGTGACATTGTTCTCCAGGCTCCTTTATTGTGGCATTTCATGTGGTGTAGTTGACAGTCTCCTTTTCTTCAGACCATGTGGTCACTAGGATTCATGCCTCTTCATTCATGCTAACTGCCCCCTCTGTTTTGTTGTCTGTCCTGTGGAAGTTTGGGGAGAAAGAAGGCATGGTCATCTAGAAGAATGGAAATGAATTGGCTAGACAACTAGTATGAAGACTGGGCAGTATTGCAGAGGCGCTTGAGGCTTTTGGTCATAAACTTGGAAACAGTCAACCTTCAGCTGTTGAGGATACAGGTACAGATTTGCAGTGGTGAGGTCTAGATTTGATCCCCAGAGTAATGGAGGATCAGTAGACAAGGAAATGAGAAGCCAAAGCAGAACAATTCTGCAAATGGTGATATCACAAGACCACCAGCAGAGTTGTAGAGAATGACAAGAAGTCAGGAACTAAAATTTTAAAGTAAAAGGCAGTGATTAGGATTGAGTAAATGATCTCAAGAAGGAAAGACTACTGAATCGTACAGATTGATTAAATTTTGAGATTTGGAAAGTTTTGTGTTTTTTTTTTGAGACTAGGTCTCGCTTTTTTTGCCAGTGGCACTACAGGCTCTCGTTGCCTGGGATACCACAGACTCAAGCAATCCCCAGCCTCAGCTTCCCAGGTAGCTGGGATTACAGGCGTGCGCCCCACCCCCAGCTATTTTTTTGGAACTAGGTCTCGCTACGAGCCCCAGGCGGGACTCAACCGTGATCCCTAGCCCCAGCCGCTTCATAGGCTGAAGCTTATAGGCACGAGCCACCGTGCCCGGCCTGAGATTTTTGATGTTATTAAGCATTTATTGGGTACTTACTTTGCCAAACATGCTCTAGATCCATTGTGTCATTGATTTCTCCCCAGTAAGCAAATGGTGTAGGTTTTGTATTGGTGCGTAAACAGGGATCAGCAGATAACCTACCTTAGCTGATGACAGATGTAGAGCTCTGGATTTTCTTCCTTTTGTCCTAATACCACCTCTTTGGCCCTAAGTGTTGATTTCTATTTAACTTCAGGTAAATAAGGAGGTGATAGAAAAAGCGTTGTAGGCCATTTTATGTAAGTGCACAGCAAAAAAGCCCAAAGTGTGATTCTATTCCTGGACATCATTCTTAAGTCTCCTCTACATGAAGGTCAAGTTTTTAAGGTGAGGAGACAAAGAATCCTCAAAAGTGTGAATGAATAAAACAGTCATTTCCATACCCACATGTGAGAGAGAAAAGGATGGACAAACCTCTTTAGAGGAAGAGATATCTTCATGGCTAAGCAAGTTTCAGTTAGAAATTCAAAGTGACAGAAATGTTCATAGAACTTAGGGATATAGGGAATGTTGCTGATACTGCACAGCTTGTATTTCTGTGGAACAGAATCTAAAAATATGTCACTGTACTTTGTACATTTTATTAACCACTTTGAGAACTACATTCTAGAGATCTTCGGCGGTTCACACTCCCCTGAGACCTGTTCCCCCACACCTTTCCAGTATTGGGTGTTGTCTTTTTCAGTTTCTGTTCCTCTGATGAATTTAAGTTCTTGTTTTAATTTGCTCTTCTTAGGTGCTAACGGTGGTTGTAGGTTTTGGTTTGCAATCAGTTGAATTTAAATAAGTTCATGCAGAAACTTATTTTAAGCTATTTCACATAGGAAAGAAGAGGGATATATAAGTTAGGGATGGACTTAGCAACTTTTTTTTCTTTTCATGCAACATCGGTCATATTTGTGCAGTTATTGTTCCCCTTGGGTATGGCTCCCACATCAATAATGCACCCCTAAACTACTGCCCTGCTTCCCCTTCCCCCACTCTGGTCTCTCCAACTCTTCTCTCTCTGTCCAACTCCTCTTGCTGCAAGTGGTTGGTTGCTGCTTGACCCACTGGTCTCTTTTTCTTTCCTGGAGCAACGTCCTTTTCCTGGAGGATCTGTACTCCTAGGATGCAGCAGACCTTACTGCTCAGGTCTCCAAGAGTAACTGATGAGGATAGCCAGACCAAGCACATCAGAAACTTCTCACAGGGCATGTGTGTGGTGTGACTCCCCAACCTCCTTTATTGTGGTGCTTCCTGTGGTGGAAGAGGTGGTCTCTTTTTCTCTAGAATCGTGTGTTCACTGGGTTCGATGCCTCCTCATTTTAGTTGCTGTCTCCTGCCATTTCGATGACTGTCACATCATAGTGCTTCTGTGCCTTATATTTCTGCCACCTGGTCTTGGGAACCCCACTCTCAGCCACTGGCAGTGGAGAAGTTCCCCAGTGGGCAACTTCAGCAGGTGGTTGGTCCAATTCCTCTCCTGGTTTACAGTTCTTCCATGGGGCTTTAGCCACCTCTGCGGCTTTCTTTGCCCATTGGAAAAGGAGAGAACATCACATTACACACATCTCTGGATCAGGGATTTGGAGATGTTGTCTGTGACAAGTCATCGCTATAGTTTGTCTCACAGTCTTATCTCTTATGGTTCCCATCATGTTCTGTTTGGGTCCTACCCAGGTAGTGAGTGTTTCCAAGACCTATATTTGTTCCTTTTGTCTCCTGTATGTCTGCAGCTAGAAGTGCCTGGTTATCGCATTCCTAGTGCAGGTCTGATTGAAGTGGAAGTAAACCAAAGGGGCTCAACCAAAGGGGGCCCCCAACCTGTGCCTTGGTGGAGGTGCCCAGCCTGAGACCCCACTGGCACAGGACTCACCTTGCCCCCACCCCTGCCTGCAGCCTAGGCCTCTGTGGGGGTGTGCTGGGAAGGGTCCTTCACAGGGACCCAAGCCATTTGGGATGGAGGGGGAAGGGGAGGATTGTCCTTAGCACCTACCTCTGACCCAGTTAAGATAGGGTCAGGCCTGAAAGGCAGAGCTTACTAATCTCTTCTCCCACCTCAAGACCCCTGGCACAGGCTGCCCAGCCTCCACCCCTGTGTAGAGGTGTACCCCCCAGCCTGAGACCAGAGACCCCCTGGTGGCACAGGACTCAGTCTACCCCCAAGCCCTACCTGTAGCCTAAGTTGCGGCCAGGGGGTACTTAGTGGCTTTAAGTTCAGGTGTGGTTACATCATCATTGTAGTTGATGTAAGATTTGCTTTCTGTCCAGGTTGGTTGTAGAATAAAAGAGGTTATTTTAAGATTGGATTCCATTGTTTATATACTCTTGTTATAAATGGATTGAACTTCTTTTTGGAGATTTACAATTATTTAAGTTATCAGTCCTTTGTTCATTTTCTGTTAAATTATTTGACATATTCTTACTAATTTAAAGAAATTCTTTATATAAAAATAGGATATGGGTCATATACAGAAAATATTTTCTTTAGAAGAAGGCTCCCATAAAGGATATGATTGTTTTGGTGGTATGTACGGTGACATACATACATATCTGAGGCAGTATGAGTCTGTTGCCCTACATCATATGGTGTTGTGAGTGCAATAAAAAAACTAAAGCTCTGAATAAAATTTTTTTAATGAAAATATTAAATTTTTTAATGAAAAAATTTTTTCTGTATCTAGGTGCAAAATTCAGTTACATTTTTACTAGAGCTCAGCATATGTTGCTAAGATACATACATTCCATTCGTATATATTTATTATTTATTTACATTGTTGTCCCGATATTTTTCCTACTACCCATCACAGTTTTCCTTCTTGTTTCTCTCCCCTGTTTCACCTCCTCTTTCCTGAGTGTTTCACTTTATAATGAACTTGTTTACAGTTTCTGGTTCTTTTGTTTGATTTATCTATATTCCACATATAAGTGAGACCATCTGGTATTTATCCTTTTCCTTCTGACTAAAATTTACACTAGCATAATTCCTTCCAGCTCCATCCATGTTACTGTAAATGGCATGAGTTTGGTTTTTTTCTGATTACTGAATAATATTCCACTGTGTGAATATACCACAACTGTTTGATCCATTTGTCTGTTTTGGGACATTTGTTGGGTTGTTTCTATATTCTTGCTGTTGTAAATACTACTGCAGTAAATATAGGAGTACACATGTCCTTTTAAATTAGTGTTTTTGTATCCTTTGGGTGGTTTCCCAGAAGTGAATTGCAGGATCAAATGGTAGTTCCATTTTCAGTAACTTGAGGGTTCACCACACAGCTTTCCATAGTGCCTGAACCAGTTTGCATTCTCCCAGCAGTGTTCTTTTTTCTTCATGGCCTCTTGTTGTTGCTCATTACAACATATACTTGTTGCCCATTTTTCATTCCACTCAGTATATTTTGAAATTTATATTGAACCCAAGCATTATCACAAAATTTATCAATGGATAATTATCAAGACATTAAATTTAGCCGGGCGTGGTGACTCATGCCTGTAAGCTTCAGCCTATGAAGCGGCTGGGGCTAGGGATCGCAGTTTGAGTCCCACCTAGGGCCCATAGTGAGACCTAGTTCCAAAAAATAGCTGGATGTGGTGGCGCGTGCCTGTAATCCCAGCTACCTGGGAAGCTGAGGCTGGAGATTGCTTGAGTCCATGGTACCCTGAGCAATGTGAGCCTTTGGTTCCACGGGCAAAAATAGCGAGACCTAGTCTCAAAAAAAAAAAAAGACATTAAATTAAAATTTTGTGCCCGTATCGCAAAGCTCCATTACTTTTTGGGAAATGGAGGGGTAGATTTTAATGCATATTTTATCTCAAAATGATTATATGAACATAAAAATATCATTTTGTCCCTATTATGTTCAAGCCACTGTGCTACGCATTCTTGTTCCTTCTTATTCTTCATTATATGTTTATTTTTTATTTGATTTTATTTTTTTTTTTTGAGACTAGGTCTCGCTATTTTTGCCCATGGAACCGCAGGCTCTTGTTGCCCCGGGTACCACAGACTCAAGCAATCCCAGCCTCAGCTTCCCAGGTAGCTGGGATTACAGAGGTGCACCACCACGCCCAGCTATTTTTTTGGAACTAGGTCTCGCTACGGGCCCCAGATGGGACTCAAACCGCAATCCCTAGCCCCGGCTGCTTCATAGGCTGAAGCTTACAGGCATGAGCCACCGTGCCCGGCCTCATTATATGTTTAAAAGTAGATTTTTGGGTTTTGTCTTTCAAAACAATATGACTTCTTTATTTTGTTTTTCCCCCACCAGTTACCTTTTTTTGCGTTTGACTTTTCTTCCTTTTCTTTTGCTCTTAACCTCAGAAACCTTACTTCATTTGTTATCTAATAGATTTTTTAAAGTATTTTGCTTAATTGAATGCTATGTAAGTGTTCAGTTATTTATCATTCCGCTTTGCTTTACTACACATAATTCCCTTGAATTCCTTCTGTTTTGCTTTAAGTGGCAACATTTTGTCTTTCTTTCTGGCTGGGTAGTATTCCATAGTGTGGATATATCATTGTTAATAGTCTTGTTAATTCACTCCTGTGAATTAATCATGAACACATAGATTGTTTCCATGTCCTATATAAACATATTGAAGTAGATTGCTTTTATTTTTATTTATTTATTTATTTATTTGTTTATTTGATTTTTCTTTTTTTTTTTTTTTTTTTTTTTTTTTTTTTTTTTTTTTTTTTTTTTTTTTTTTTTTTTTTTTTTTTTTTTTTTTTTTTTTTTTTTTTTTTTTTTTTTTTTTTTTTTTTTTTTTTTTTTTTTTTTTTTTTTTTTTTTTTTTTTTTTTTTTTTTTTTTTTTTTTTTTTTTTTTTTTTTTTTTTTTTTTTTTTTT
>PVHY01011871.1:0-46437 GCA_004024945.1 Uropsilus gracilis
TTTTATAAGCATTATTTCCCCACTATCTCCTTTCCAGCATTTCTTTCATATATTTTTCAATTCCTCTGTTGCTGATCCTGACTGTTACTCATTTTTCCAGATTGCTACAACCAATACTTGTACCTTTAAATGCCTATAAAAACATTCCAGGCATGGGAAAACTTCAAATTGAATGAAACATAGACAAACCCCTGTGCTGTTCTTTCTAGGAGCCATAAGACAATTTGAAATCCACAACGACAATTTTTTAAGAATATGATTTGTATGGCTCCTGGCACTTGTAGTGTAAAGCTTCTATCTTCATCAAACCTTCTAGTGGTCATCAGTTTTTTTATTATATTTTCAACGGTCTTGATTCTGACAATTTGGGGCAGCCCAATAGTTGTTTTGTAGGCAGCTAAGCCTTAAAATTCCTTTGTCTCTTTTGCTGTTGTCACTCTGTCTGGGCATATTTATCTAATATATGGATTGTTTACATATCTTCTTTTCTCCCTTATCCTTTGTAATCTGCTTTTAAAAGTTACATTTCAACCTGAAAGTATATTGGAAACAAGCAATAAAACCCTAGTTTTATACCGGTTAGCTAGTCAGATGGAACTTAAGCCATTTTAAAATTTCAGATCAATAATTCTAAGGGGCCCATGGTTAAATAGCTTTATAGTAAAAGAAAAAAAGATTATTCCTTCATTGCTTGAAGTCATGAGATGTTCTGGATGTTTTAAGTCCAAGTAAAACTTGGATAATTCACACGTAGCTGACTGGGTTTGTGCATTATTTGTTTACTTGCCTCGTATCATTTTAATTATTAGTGAAAGGTAAGATTTTTTTAGTATGAATTACTAAATACTATATAATTTTCATTTGGCAAATAATATTAAATGCTTATCTACTGTCGAGGGTTGTCAACTTCAGCATTTTGGGCTGTTTAATTTTTTTTATTACAGAGGGAACCCAGGATCAAATTTAGGTATACCTTTGAGATTATCATCAGACTTATCCACTAGATTTTGCCTCTATCTATGACTTTTATTTCTATCATTCCTCCTGTCATTTCCTGATTAATACTTTACTGTAAGAATAAACTTAGTCCTTTCAGCGTTTGGTATTTCTTCGTTGTTAGATTCAGGTTATTTTTGTTAGACGTACCACCATATTGGCATTATATCCTTCTAAGTACATTATCATATTTGTTTAAACAGTATCAGTTTTTCCTAATA
Source organism: Uropsilus gracilis (assembly GCA_004024945.1). Taxonomy (NCBI): domain Eukaryota; kingdom Metazoa; phylum Chordata; class Mammalia; order Eulipotyphla; family Talpidae; genus Uropsilus; species Uropsilus gracilis. Next base: position 1,218 of record PVHY01011871.1, read on the forward strand.
CAGGTGATAGTAATTTTGATAATTTTGCAGTATCTGTTGGGCTTTTCCACCGAAATTAAGACTTTGGATTTAAAAACTTCTTTATATTGGTATGAACTTGTACATTCTTATGCTTGGTAAGTTTTAGTCTATTAATGGCCTTTACATATTTTATATCCAGGCTGTACTTGCTTAGACCATTTCTTGATAGCTGTGTCATTTAAAAGTATGTCCACATAATTCTTTACACACTTTCTGGCATAAAATAATACCACATTTAGGTTAAACTTTTCCTGATTCAACTTTAGAAACATCCTTGTCTCCTAAAGTTCTTGTTTGTTTCAATGAGAATGAAATTTAGAAACCAATATTTGAACTTTTACTGTATTCATGCAGCTACCTCCAGAACATATTTTAGCTCCCCCTTGTTTTCTATATTAATTCCAACAGTGAGAATTCTTGTTCCCATTCTCTTCAGTAGATTGTCCCAATCTGAAATACAATCTGAAATACACATGCCACTCTATACTGGAAACCTAACTAGAGTTCAGTATTTACTTACAATTCTTTTTATTTTTAAGTTCCAGTTAAATAAAGTACATTGAAACTTAACAATAGTTAGGTGGTTTTATTTGGTTTTATTTATTTTTCCCACCACCACCTCCCCCACCAGTTAGGTGAGTTTTAATAGATACATACACCTGTTCAATTCATAAAAATAGAACATTTTCATCACCTTCTGTATTCTTCCCAATTAGTCCTCCAATCACCAAAAACAACTTTGTTGTGTGTGTGAACCTATTCCCCTAAGTCATACTACGTCTTATAAAACAGTGTTACCACAATAGGGCAGGAGGAGAAATATTAACTGGTTTTATGTCTAAGTGAGACTCATATCAGTATTCTTTTTATTTCACTAATTTAAATTCAGTCTCTCCTTTGAATCAACTTTATCATCCTGCCTGGTTCCCAATAATCACTTGAATAAGTCTTTTCTTATGCCCTGGTTTTTGTTGTTGTTTTTTTTTAAAAACAACCTTTTTTTCTGGTTTTCCCTTCACTGTAGATTTAAGGCTTCATATAAATGAAATTGTAGCGTGTGAAATAAATTTTTCTGTATCTGATTCCTTTCACTTATTAGAGTATCTGTGGGATTAATTCTTGTTGACTGTGTCAGTGAAACATTTCAAATTATAATTTTGGCCCATGAAACTTATCAGTAGAAACTTATCAGTAGATTTATGTTCCCTTTATATTCATGGATTTATGAATATTGACTTTTTTTACAATGTCAAGCTTTGTTCTACTTTCATGTCCTCATTTGTTCTTTGTAGAGGATAATTCTAACCAGGTGAAAAATTAGAATGTGTTAATACGTTTTCCCTTGCAAAGGCTGTCACATTGGCCCAAGAGTAACTTTGACAGAATCTGGTTTTCTATTGACTTTTTTTTTTCCCTTCTTTCTGTGATGAGATGTGTATAATGTCTTATCAAATAGCATCTCTTTTAGGAATGCTTTGAGGAACTTCTGTGGACCCTAGGAATGGGTAGGTATAAACTTTTGGCCAGTGAAATGAGTATTGTATCTTTTATTCTTGTCCCACAGATCCCTGAGACTCTTCATTTATTTAAATCTTAATTTCTTTGTGTTTAGATTAATTTTTGAATTTTTTTTTAGTTCTTTAAATTTCTGTTTTCTTACATTTATTTCTTCGCTGAAATTTTCCATTTATTTAGTGTCTATTAATTATATTATTCAAATTGAGATTTTCTTTGTATGAAGAGTAATTTTCAACTTTTATTTCAGTATCCAGGGCATTTTGGGTATCATTATTAAGCTGTGAGAATTTGGAGCTTATTTAAATGTTTTGTTTTAGCAGACCTCCTCTGACACTGCACCAGCAGTAGAGGATAGCTCCATCATTACTGCAAGTGGAGGTAGAAGTTCAGATTCTCCATTTGGCCTCCACTAACACTACCCTGGATGATCCTTCTTACTTGGGGGTGGTGGTGAAAGGTCCTATCTCCACTCAGCCCCTGCTGACAGTTCCAAGGTGGGAATGGGAACGACTTTGTTACTGCTGTATAGGGGTTGAATTCTAATCTTCCCTTTTGTCTGTACTGATACAAGAGAAATAGGTGTCATGGTATTTGACTGCAATAAGACATTTACTGTCAAAAATATTTTGTTATGTTAACTCTGTTGCACCTTTCCCAATCCTTTCACTATAAAGGGCAATCTTGTTGGTTTTCTGTGTGTTGTTTTGCTTTTTATTCATATTTTGGGTTATATACTTTTGCCTGGTGTAGCATACAGAAAAAGTCAAAAGAAAACACAGGAACTCACTGTCATGTTGTCATCTAACTTCTGCTGGTCCACCTTCTCTCCACCATTCAATCTTTAATTGTGTGTCGTCGTCATCATCCCCCCATTGCATTCAGGAATTTTGGCTGTATATCGTGGGAAAAAGAGGAGAATTGTCTCATACTTTGCATGGAGCTGAACATCCTACATGGTTTAAAATTTAAAAAGTAGTTTTACAAACTTACTTAAAATGAAATACTCAAAAAGCTTCTTATTCTTAAAATATCTTACAGTATACTTTTGAAGTCACTGAGAATACTAAGATTAAGCATATTTGTTCTGGATATATATGCATCTGTTAAAAATGTGTCTATTCTTTTAGGATTATGTACTGAAGGACTTTACCGTGTGAGTGGAAACAAAACAGATCAAGACAATATTCAGAAGCAGTTTGATCAAGGTGAGATGATTATGTAAAATAAAATCATTGTTGTCCTAATAGTTTCATGCTGGTAAGATTGATATTTCTATGAAAACTTAAGGATATGAATGTTGACAGACAAGAGTTTTGAGTTAGAATGGAAAGTATTAAATAAGTAGATACCATAGTTAAGAAACAGAGGAGTTGTAAATCTGGTACCAGAATTAGAAAGGCAATGAGATACATCAATATTTTTAAATATCGGAGGTGGTACCCACTTAAAGGTACAATTTAAAGGAAATATTTTTGTTTTTGAATAGTACTGGACCAACTATCTAATCAGGATAGATACAAAGCTAAATTGCCTAATCATGTAAAGGAAATTCTAAATGAGAGCACAGTTTAAGCTTGAAAGAAAGAAAGAGAGAGAGAGAGAGAGAGAGAGAGAGAGAGAGAGAGAGAGAGAGAAACTACATACTGGAGAGAAAAATGAGTGAATATTTTCATAATCTTAGATTATGAAAAAGGCCTAAACTTGATGTGAAACCTTGAACACGTAGACCAACTTGATAAACTGGACTGCCTGAAAGTTTAAAAGTCTTGTATATAGTAGATAAAGCAAAATTAGAAAACAAACTGTAAACTTGAGGATGTAAAATACTTGTGCTAGATTTAGAAATTGACATCAGAGGAAAATGACCAGTGGACACATGAAAATATACTCAGCTTCTGTCAATGTCAAAGAAATGAAATATACCATTGTGGTAGTAAGACACAAATGAGTAGGTTTGTAAACTCTTGATTGTGTCACTACTTTTGTGGAGAGATATGCTTTGCCTTGAAAAATAATTGTCTAGTATTTCATTTAAAAAGAAGTATTTTGTTAGAAAAACTATATAGACTTTATAATATCAAAATGGTACAGTTTAGCTTTCAGTAACAAAAGGGTGAAAGGATAGTGGAAGGGTAGCTTCTTTTAATTAGACTTCTTGGCTTCGTTTTCTATTCCTGCCACTTAGTCTTTGTGCCTTAGGGAAGTTAATCTTTCTAAGTCTCAACTTTTTCATATATAGACTTGGAGTTTATTAAGAGTTTATTGGGAATGTAAGAGTTTATTAGGAATAATAAGAATGTGAAGAGTTTTTGTACTGGGCACCATATTAAATATTGCTAGGTATCTCTTATTGCAAGAAAATAAAAGTTGAGTACAGAAGTGTTTATCAGCATTTTTATACTTATAAATGAAATAAGTTTTAGTGTTCAGTAACAGAATTATGTCAGTTCTATCTGAGTGAATAATCTGGGTGAATATTTTGTAGCTATTAAAGTTGTTTACATAGGATGAAATATTAACTTGATGGTTCTGGGTTAAAGATATATGTTGAGTTCTTTGCAAATACTTTGCATGTTTGAAATTACAAGTTATTGGACCCCAAAAAATAGGTTTCTCGAAATTTTAATTACCTGGGATAAATAAAATCCAGTATAAAGTGTACATATGAGTTTTCTCTTTTTTAAATGAGCAGAAAAGAACTGAGAAAAAAATAAAAAATGTAAGCAAAGGTCGTGGAAATAATTTTGTTTTTCTTTTTGTTGGTCTAAGTTTTCTATATAAGTGTTTATTACATTTATAAGGAAAAGGTGAATTTTATAGTAAAGAAACTAATGTTTGATCTTTAGTATGTTCTATTGTTTTTTAAAACTTACTGATAACTTTGTACCAAATTAAGAATTTTAAGTATAAATTAAAAACCTTATTTGTATGTTTCTTTTACTCTTTCTGTTTCTGTGTGACCTCTTTTAAATACTTTATATAAACAAAATATTTTAAAGGCTGATATTCATAAAAGCTAATGATCAATATGCAAATATAGTATTTTTTATTATAACAAATTGCATGTTGCTTGAGTTGCTTGAGTCTATCAGCATAGTTAGACAAATATAGTAAAACAATGGAAGAAGATTTAATCAGCCTATTTAAAAAAAAATCTTTGGATCTATAAATATCTGTTTAACTTCTCCTGCAAGCAGTTAAGATTATTATATAAATATAAAGAAAAATTTCAATTTGTATCTTGTAGATCATGCTATCAGTCTAGTATCAATGGAAGTAACAGTAAATGCTGTAGCTGGAGCTCTTAAAGCTTTCTTCGCCGATCTGCCAGATCCTTTAATTCCATATTCTCTTCATCCAGAGCTATTGGAAGCAGCTAGTAAGTATAAAGGGTTTTTTTTTTTTGGAGAGAGATGATGACAATTTAAATCAAAGAAATTAACTTGGGCCTCATACAATAAGCATTTTTTGAAAAAGTTAAGCAAGAAAATCAGTACTTAATATCTATTCCTCTAGCATCATTCATCCATAATTACTTATTATGAAACAAATGTTATATGGAATATGAGACAGAAGGTCTAATGAATATCAAGTAACATAGTGCTTAATCTACATTGTGTTCTCTGTGTTTAAAAGTAGTTTTCTAAATATTTTCCCTTTTTTTATTACATATCTTAAAAATTTCAAAGTGGGACTACTTAATAATTTTGACTATGTTAAAATTTTTGACTTTTAAAATCACTAGTATATTGTTACAAGATACTTAAAGCTACAAGATACTTTGTACACTCTTGTGTATAGTGGGCAAGTGATTCAATTGATAGCTTAGATTTTTTTTTTTTTTAACCATAAACCATAGCCTCAGAACTTCCTTAATAGGAAATTTTTGAGGAATAATTTAGAGATAATATTTGACAACACTAATGAAGAAAGATTTTTGATGAACATTTTGTAGTATAACTTTTATGTAATACTTTAAAATCAGATATTGATTAACTGTCAGGCAGGTCCAGTTCAGCCTTCACTAGTTTTTAGATGGTTTGCAGGCAGATAATGTGCTTACATTTTTAAATGGTTAAACAATTAAAAAAAAATTCATAACATGCTAAAATGACATAAAATTCAGATTTTAAGTTTTATTGGGGTACAACTACTTCATTTGTTTATTTTATCTATAACTGCCCTTGTGCTACAACTACATGGTTAGTTGTGCCAAAAAGATCTAAAATGTTTTCTTTCTGTATCATAGTTATTTAAGAGTCTAACATGTAAGTATTAGTAATTCTGAATCATCTAGTTAGATAATTGCTTGATTATGTTTCTACTATACCGTTTCACAGTTTAGCATCTCTGAATCACTGATCTTCCAACGGTTAACTTCGGTTGTGAAAAGTTACTGTATTTTTAGCAGGTTCTTTACCTTTTATTATATTTTAAATACATTCTTCATTATTCTTTATAATAAGCATAGACTGGGCTTGGTCATTATTTTTAAATGAGTTTCACACAAATTCCTCACTGCTTTAATTTTACAGAAATCCCGGACAAAACAGAACGTCTTCATGCATTAAAAGAAATCGTTAAGAAATTTCATCCTGTAAATTATGATGTTTTCAAATATGTCATAACACATCTAAACAGGTATTTTAATTTTGTTTTTGCAAATTTACTGCAGCTTCCAAACATGTAATTTTATAAAATGGGTAACTGCAAAGTAGAAAAAAGTGACAAATTTTGATTCAACTTTAGTTCTCTTTTTAAAAAAGTGTTCATTTTTTAAATGAATTTTTCATTAAATAGTTTAAAGAAAGTTATATGACTCTAAGGGCATGTAATGATTATATTAAAATGTGGTAAATGCATTTTCTTTTTATTCACTTGTTAGCAACTCCTTAAAATTTTAACAACTCAAAATTTTAAATCTAAAGTGACAGATCTAAAGTTAACCTATTAAGATTGGAAGAATTGAGGTTTAAGGAGGTCAATTATATGCCTAGTGTCACATGATTAATGTAACATTATGATTAGACTATAAATCTCATTAAAAGGTTCCATTTTGCTATCATACTGTTGGTTTCTATCTGCTGTTGGTAGATAGTGTTTGTTTTGCTGGATATTCCACATTGAAATTTTATCAGAAACTTGAATTTATATTACTTCCACCTTTGTCCCCTGAAATGGAAACATTAGTCCTTGCATTAAATGTCTTAAGTATGTTAAAGTTAATACTTTTACCTCTTTATGCTAGTCATTTGGTAAAGCTCGTATTGTATAACTTAAAACTCAGACTATGGAGTCTTAACAATAAGACTTTAAGGCTGTTTTTTGTACTTAGTGGAATTATTAGTATTAAACTATTCCAGAGACCCACTCTTCATATTTTCCATTGGCTTAAAAGAACCAAAGTTAATTTTTTTAGCTAGTATCATCAATGCCCATTGTACTGTACCTTTCAGTCCGTGCCTCTTCAAAAAGATTAGCCAGAGTGGGAGAGAACTCAGTTGTCTAAGGTAGGAAATAACTATTTGGGGAAGTTTGAACCTATACCTATATGTCATGTTGTAAATCAATGTTAATTCAATAAACAAAACTGAAAAGAGGGAGAGAAAAGTTAATCAAAATATTTTTTCAAAAGAAAAATTTTAATCAGTGTTTAAAATTTTATTGTTGCTATCAGGATAAGTATATAATTATATTAGTATTTCTGGTAACCCTTCTTCAAAGTCTCCCTGAAGAAATAACAACACACATTGTATTTTCAGTATAATTAGTGGAATTTTTCCTTTCAAAAGTTATCATTCAATTGATTCATGATATTATAATAGGTGTGCACAGGATACTATAGGAGATCTTATCATATTTGGAGCGTAGGGGTGGTTTAGGAACACACACTGTCTTGCCTGATGTAGTGCTGCAATAAAAATTGAACTTCATTAAAGGACTAGAGGAGACAAAGGGAAGGCCCTATTTTTGACTTGAAAACATTTGTATTCCTTTTTTTTTTAATTACATTGTTAATTTTTGAACAGTATTTGAGTTCTCCCTTTATGTGTAGTCCTCATAAGTTTTGTCTTCACCATAGCACCTGTGATCTATCACCACAGACATTATGCTCTTCCCACCCTTGTTTGGTCCCCTTCTCTCCTGTATGCCTCAGCTCTACCATAGATGTTATTTTTGACTGTGGTAGCATAACAGTTAACAACACTAGCAAAAAAAACATATTTGATGTGTTGAGAACAGCAAAGAGAACCCTATGTGATTCAAGCAGAGCAAATAATGGATATACTAAGAGATAGGTGAGAAAAGGAAGGATAATAATACTCAGTTTAGTCTAGACTAGCTTTAGTCCTCAAAGTTTCACCGACAGGATACAGAGTTTGATTCAGAATAAAGATTTATGACTCACATGTCCCTAAGCACACTGTTGAGTTCAGTTGACATTTATAGGGTTTGGGGAACAAGATTTTCTCAATAAAAAAAAGCCTTGTATGATTTATATATTCTGTCTGTTACTCTGTCAGGGAGTAATAGACTGGAGAGCAGATAAGTAACATCATAGCTAGACAATAATGGGTACTCTGAGTGCTGGATATTCTCATAAGTACTAAGGATATTATCAGCAGTCATGTTTTATGGAATCTTATAGTACAGGAGATAAAGTGATAAATAAATGTATAATGTACAAGTAAAATTAGTCGTTGGAGTTACTCATTAGTTTCATTCTCTTTCACCTTCCATATTGAGTTATAGTCTAAAATAATTTCCTCCTGTTTTTTTTTTCCACCCAGTTCTTTATTTTGCCACTACTTTAATTCAGCAGTGTCTTTTCTCACTTAAGGAACTCTGTTTTCTTTGTAATTAACCTCCTCCCTGCCAGTTTTTCCTTCTGATAATACCCTTTAGATCCTGATGTCCGGATGATATTCCAAAAAGATCTTTCTATAAAGATCTCTTTCAGTGAAATAATACTATATATCCTGAAGATAAAATTCATACTGTTTTGACATTCAGTACTTTAGTTCTAGCTTCTTGAGTTTTGTTTCTTTTCATCCAAGCATACATACATACAACATACATATACAAGTGATAGCACTAAAAGCATCAATTTGTGCCTCATCCTTCACGTCTTAATTGCCTTTAGTTTTTCTAAAATGCAGTCCTCAAACCAGCAGTATCAGAATCCCTGATATTATTGTGCTAAATATGTTGTACTAAAATTCAAACTGGCTTCACTGTAGATTTAAAATTTTTTGATGTGCAAATTTAAGCATAACATTTTCCTGCTACCTTATATACTGGTCTTCTTTAGTCTAGACAATGGTAGAAGTGTATGCTTATGTATTTAAAGATTTGAATGCAAATTGATTACTAAAATATAATCACTTGTATATTAAATCATAATTATAAAACAATGTTTCTGTAAGCTGAGTTCTTTCAAATTAAATTTGTAACAATGTACAAGATATTAAGGATTTAAAAGACTATCTAGAAGCTGATTTCTTTTTGGAAAATTTAATTTTCCAAAGTCAACGAGATAGCCTATATTTCTCAAAATAAGCAATTAAAATTTTGTTTCTGTTACCAGACTCATTAAAATTATCACATGACCTCTTTACTTACAGAAAAATGAGTTTGTTTTGTTTTGTTTTGTTTTGTTTTCCACACAAATTAAAGAGGATTAAGTTATAGAACTCCAGGATACATTTTGAAAAAACTATCTTTGGTCCTCATAAGGAGTGAACTTTGCTTTTGTCCCTTATTAGAATATAGTTGAACATAAAATGCACAAGAAGAAAAATGTTAAATTTGAGGTTAAGATAAAAGGTAAAAGTAAATCATATGAGATAATGTTCAGCCCCAGGATTCTTACTGCAATGAGTTAATTGTTTTTTTCTTCATACTTTCAGGGTTAGTCAGCAAAACAAAATCAACCTTATGACAGCTGACAACTTATCCATCTGTTTTTGGCCAACTTTGATGAGACCGGACTTTGAAAATCGAGAGTTTCTTTCTACCACTAAGATCCACCAATCTGTCGTTGAAACATTCATTCAACAGTGTCAATTTTTCTTTTACAATGGAGAAATTGTAGAAACTGCGAACACTGTGACTCCACCACCACCTTCAAACCCTGGACAGTTGGTGGAACCAATGGTACCGCTTCAGTTGCCACCACCATTACAACCTCAGCTGATACAACCACAATTACAGGCAGATCCTCTTGGTATTATATAAGTAGGAATTGATTGCAAATAGCCCAGAATTGGATAAAAATAAAATCTAGACATGCATGATTCAGGGTTCAGTAGTATACTTCATGTTTCTTACAGGTAATTCACATTCAAATTGATGAGACATTTTCTCTTTGAACTGTATGGTATTCCTAATTCATTTACATTCAAAATCTAAAACCATGTGATAAGCATGACCGGAGAGGTTTAATTTTTATAAACAAAAATAGCTATAAAATACAAAGCTGCTGTTGCATGCAACCTTATTGCAATCAATATATTATTCCTGTGGCATTTTCTGTCACATTATATTGTGAATAAAATTTTTCTATAGAAATTAAATGATTTAAAAACTCACATATGAAAAACATTTAATGCTTTCAGCCTGCTTTATGGCTGGTTTTGTTATTTGATGTGCTAATTTGGACAACTTAATTTACATTTTAGCACTCTATAGATAACTAAAAGTCCAGTTAAGTATTTTTTGATTTCAGGCTACTTATGCCACGCTTGGGATGTTGTTTGAAAGAAAGGAAAAAACACACCTATCGTTTTTGCATCATCATCTTTACTTCTATGTAAACCTGTGGATGATTTGACGAGAGGAGTAAATGAACATATTTCTTGTACACAAATACCAACAACATGCTTGTGGTTAAAGTGAGCTGATAGTGTTGTGCAAAGAATACGTGTCACCAACTCATTTCTTTATGGTCCATAATGAAATAAACATCTTGTATACTGTTAATTCTGTAAACAGATGCATGTTCAAGAGATCTTTGATGGTCTTGTATTCTTGATCTAATATATTTTAGATATTTTAATTTTTTCCCTCTTGGGAAATACATTTAGTATAGTGTAGAAAATACTTCATGACATTTTCATATAAGGTTATATAACTTTTCATACATAAACATAAGATTTGCTGTAGAAAATTCTTTAAACCAAACATTTTAATGTAGAACTTCAATTTAATCTGTTCCTCAAATCTATTTTTATGTGGCCCTTAAAAACATATCCAAAAATCCATTGCTAATATAGCAATAAAAATACTTTGGGTACTGACAGCCTCTTTGAAGTGTGTATATATAAACTGCAAACTTGTATTCATATTCTTTTCTGCAATATGTTGTACTAAAATCCAAACTGGCTTTTGCACCATTTTTTAAACAAAATTCTTCTTTTAATGTTGGTACCAGATTTGCTGTAAATGATTGCTGCTTTTGGGGTAAAGCATTTTGTTAGTGAAGATATAACCAGAACACTAAGTAATGGATAAGATTTTCAGAATAGATGGCATCAGTAAATTTAGTTAGACTTCATTCAAAATCTGTATCAAACCAGGCCATTTTTTTCTGATGAAAGAAATGGTTTACCTTTCATTTCTAGGTTCTATTTTTGTGTAGCAAAGAGAAAATTCTTTGGTCCATATAATAATCTTCATACTGCAATTTTAAGGTTGTCTTATGTGTACTATAGTAAATAGATAATTTTGAGATTTGAAGCTCCTAAGAGTTTGATTTGCTCCATTATTTCCATATAATAAATATTGTCTTTCCCAACAGTTATGGTTATGTCCTAGGTATTGTATTTCTAATTTTAACTTCATAATCAAGATGTTGACATGAACCAGGCTGCTGTTTGAAGTACATGTATATTATAAATTATCTTATTTGTGTTATACTCTTACATGTTATTATCTTTTCTAAGAAAACAAAATCCCTATTATTCCTATTGCAAAGCACACAGGAATTAAGAAAGTACAGTAATTTTTAAAAAGAAAAATCCGGTAAATGTAGTATTCTTAACTTGTTCTATATTACTTATACCTATTGTCTATATAGCTTTAATTTATAGCTGTCAGTTTAACATTGGCATGTCTGGCAAAGAAAATTAAACTTTAAGAGTTTTATAAACTGTTTCTAGGTTGCTAAAGAATTTATTTTTCTACTATATATGGTATAGACAAAGCTCAAAACTATGTACAGGAAAAAAGCCTGACTATTTCTTTTGGAACTAGACTGAAAAGAATTTTCAGAACTGTTAGTGTCTTCAGTTCATTCGGTCATAACTTTGCTGTTGTAATATGTGAATCCCAGTTTATTTAAGCTATTCTCTTTTATACTGTGTTAATTTAACTTTCTTGTACATTTAGTACCATTTTTGTTATTAAAACTAGCATTTACCATTTTCCACATTAACTACCTTACACCTTCTTCAAAACTTATCTCCACATTGTGCATTCTATAATTGATTTGACAAGCTTCTTAGTGGGTCACTTAAATATTCTACCTTTGGTTCAGTTAACCAGTAGGTTACATTAACTGAAAATTAAAGTACAGTAGCTCAGTCTGTTACACTGAATTGATTGCATTTGTTTTGCCAAGGGTTTAGCTGTTTTTAAATATTAGAAAAATCTAAGAACAGAATAATATAATTAAACTTTTTCTGGTAAGTTACTGGAAGGTTTCACTGTTTAGGGATGTATGAGGCTTCTTAAAAATGATGAAAAATATTAGATAGTCTCATAATTATGGGTAAACATTAAGGCATTATATTTTTTAATTTTAAATAAAATTCCATCTACACATATGTCACATGTTGCCATTGTTTCATTTAAGCTTCAAAGCTTACAGTTTTTACAATATTGTACTTAACGGTATCTAGATGAGCAATATAAAGAAGACATAGTTAATGGTACTCTTTCAAATTTTCCAGTAGCTTTATTGAAAGTAAGATTTTATTCAACAGATACTAGAATTTTCAGTAAAAAAACAAAATTCCAGGTACAATATATTTCCATTTGAAATGGCATTTGTTGGAAAAGTGCTTTCCCTCTTAATATTTACAATGTAAATACTCTAGTTACACATCAATCTAACTGAAAAGCAGCTTTTATCTTCCATACTATCTGTAAAATAATGTTGACTTTTTTTTTAGGTTATGGAATTTAACTTCTGAAATCTTAGATTTGAAAAAAAGAAAAATTGAAATAAGAACTTAGGCCTTAGCTTCCATGGTGATTTTTAGTTCTTATACAGTAATAATTGTGATGCTAATTTGTCAACTGGATATAAATACATATAAAATTTTAAAAAGTCAAAATGCTTTGTTTATAATACAATTTTGTGCTTCACCTACAGGATGCTGCGGTAAATTAAACTATCAGTGAAGCTTCTGTTGTATAAAGAGTGCTATGAATAAAATATTAAGAAGCTGTGCAATTTTAAGTTAAAACTGCTTCTAATTTTACCATCTAATTGGTAAAAATCAGCTTTTTTGGCATAAAATAGGAAAGAAACATAAAATTTATGCCACTGTGATGAAAGCTTTATTAGGTACATGTATTGAGCTTTAACAAAGTCTCATGAAAGGAGATCCAAACTTCATTCTAGATGTGTATATACAGAGCACAGTTCAGTTTAATAATGTTCATAAAGCAAGATTGCATAGCTCACATGTTTGTTACCCAGATCTGAAATTTTGGACGCTGGAATAGACATTGTTTTGAGCCACTAGGAATACATTGAAGCTTACTTTAATTATCAAAGCTGCTGATCTTAAGGAAAATGGTATTTTTTACTTCCTCCCATGATTTATGATTATTAAGACTAATTTTATGGGTATTTTGTTAGATTCTCTGAGGTCTGTGTTCACCTTTAGTCATTTTAAACTAGGTACCTTTTTAGGCTCATTTCTAATTTGTTTCTGAACTTAGGTTCATGTTTACCTTTTTTTTACTGTTTTTGAACTCTTGAAATTCTCAGCAACATTCAATTTATCAAATGTCTAAAGGTAAAATTAAGATATAGGGTAAGGGGCTATTTAAAAATTTCTTACAGCATTTCTGCTTGAGGTTATAGAAGCAGTAAAATGTATGTTCTATCTAGTCATTAGATGTGATCCAGTTACCATGACTTTTTTTTAAGCAGTTAGAGATACATTAATCAGTGAACCTTGGGGATATTCCACTATTCAATTGAACTTCATTGTGCTATAAACATGATTCCGTCTGTCTTCCCCATCCCATGATACTACTTTTTTCTCTGTGGGTCTGTTGGGGAAGGAGATTCACAGTTCTTACCTTGTTCAAATTTAAAAGCTTAATTTAAGTCCTTTGTAGTAATTTTGCAGACAATATGTGATTTTAAAAGCCAGGGATATATACACTTAAAGTTTCAGTTATCACTGTTTAATAGTACAGATTGTAAACCGTGAAATTAGTGTGGTCAATGTTCTGGTTTACTCATTTTACCAGTATTTAGGAATCACTAAGACTTGCAATGTATAATTTTGACTGAATAGTTGTCAAGGAAATTGTAGTTTAGAAACAATACCTGTTTATATACCCATAGTACAGATTTTCTATTCAATTGTATTTGCCTCAAAGTATAAAAACTACCCTGAACAGTTTAATAATGGCTCTTGAGTCTCTTAGTGGTAATTTTTTTTCAAGATTTTACATTATAATCTTATTCCAGTATAAGTAGATTTTAACAATTGACATCCAAATTTTAATCATGAATATCTGTGCTTACTAGGCCATTTTCTTGAAATCAATTTTTTTATCCTAATATTTACTAATGTTTTTCTTTTTTAAAATATAATAGCTTAGTAGTCTTTATTTTCTTTGTATTTACTAGGTTTTATCTTAACAGTTTTAAATTTGGAGCCCTTAGTTTCCCTTTTCTCTATTATGTCATTTTACCTAAAAATGTCTTTGCAAGAGTTCAGTGATGCTGACTTATGTTTAATACCCTGAAATGATTATAATTAGAAGCTGTGCACAGTCCTTGCTGTTACTTGTACAGTGTTTTTGATTATTTTGATGTGTCGGTGGAAAGATTTTTTTTAAAACTCTAGTTAGAAATACAATCATTTTAGATACTCTTAGATTTATTTGAAAATTCCCAGATTTTTTCATTTCTGTTAGGCAAAGGTATAGGTGCTAAATGTTTTTGGCTTGTAGGGAGAAATTATTAGCGGTGTAAGTGTATTTTTAAAAAAGGAACTGAAACCTTTTTGACTTCTTTAGCTATAAAATGATGGTTGTAAATTTGAAATCCATTAAAATCACTTCATGATGATGTAATATATATATATAATAAAATGAGAATTAAAAAGTCTCTCCATGATGTAAATCCAGTATTTTTCTGCAAGAACAGCAGTTAGTAAACTAAATTGTGTAAATGTTTCCTTTAGCCATTGCAGGCAATAGACCTCTGGCAGTACTTAACTCTTGCCAAAGAAATGAAGTGACTGCTTTCAACAAGACTTTATTTACAAAAGAAGAGGCAGCAAATTGTATTTGACAGACCATAGTTAGTTGAACTCTAACTTTATAATAAAACTATTAGAGTGTAGACAAAAGCCAGAATGAAGAAAAAAGATTCCCTTTAAAAGTACCTTTTTAAGACTAAAAGCTGCAGGAGAAAACTCTCCAGATAAGTATTGATGATGTAGGAGTGAATTGGAAGTATCTGGAAGAATCCACTGTTTATACTACAATAGCAAGTGTAATAGTAACCAGTAGGGGGGAAATAGGATAATGTTTAAATGAAAAGGAGAGAAGAAATAGAACAAGACAATAGAAATGTATTATGATGCATTTAGACCCAAACAAAATATAAACTTTTCAGATGTTTTAAAAATAGGATAGTGTTTTAAATACAGGCGACTGAAGGTTTTTTAAGTCACAATAAGAACCAAAAATAAGGATACAGAAGGATTGAAAGGATAAAGAGTATTACAACTGAATACCAATATATTTGAAAATTGGGAATAATTCCCCCCAAAAGGCATTTTAGAACAAACATAGACAAATAGGTGAAAATCATAGCTTTATATTTATTAAATTGAATTTGTAACTTCAAAGTTTACACATATCTCCATAACATGGCTGTTGAGTTTTAACTAAAGATTTTTATGAAGCCAGCATAATTGATAACAATTCAACAAGGACATAATTACAAGGCAGTCTTAAAAGTATATGTGCAAAAATCTGAAGTATTTGTATTTAGCGATACAGAGTTGACAACTGAGCATCAGTATCTGTAAATTTATAGTTACAGAATTAAAAAAAGGATGTCAGTCGACAAGGATACCATCAGCGGTGTTGCCATGCTGTTATTCAGTAAGGCAAAACCCTTTACTCTAGAGATAGAGAACATTAATAAAGGTTTAATTCAGGAGGAAGAAATTTTAAATTTGTAGGCACCTATTATTAACACAGCTTTAAAGTATGTCTAGCAGAGAAAATTAATACAATAAAAGTCTGCAAACGGAAAATAACATCTTTTTCAGTAAAGGTATATCAGATTTGAACATAAGCAAACATAGTTGTCCTATATTAGAGGCTGTACAAAAGAATGTATTATCTACATGCAACTATTTCAGAATTGACTGCTTTTGGGTCACAAAAGAAATCTCATATTTTAAAGGATTACAATTTTAACTTTCTACATTAGAATTAAAAATAATTAAGATAAAATCCCCAATGTTTGGGAGTTAAATAATTTCCAAAAAAATTCAGGGGTGAAAAATGCTTTGAACTAAGTAGTTCAAAAATAGCCTCAAACATGACTTTGAAAGACAATGGTGAGAAAAGTTTACAGATGGGATAAGCTGAATGCTGCTACTGGCCCTCCACAGTGTAGGAGTAACCTGAAGTAATGCTTCAGTAGCGAATAGACTGGTTGACTGGGCAAGGACCTAGAAGAGGATGATCTGGAAAGTCACAGATAAGGAGGTCTGGAACAGATAAATATAGGTGGGTGTAGGGAAGTAGGCATGAGATACAAACCTTTTTTTGTATTACATAATAGTACCCATTAGAAAACATCAACTGTTGAGACACTCAGGCAATCAGATAAAATGACTTGGCCACTGACATTTTAGCAACCTTTGTTGTCATTCACTCCAGTGGCACAAGGAGCGCTTACATAGACTGGCCACTGAAGACCATGAAGGGGCCCAGTTAAATAGATAGCTTCTCTCCTCCATGATTCAGTCCCATTGGTTGTTTCCATTCTTATGTTTGTTTTTCCCGACTACTCCCTCCCATCTCCACCCCTCCCAACCCCCCACATACTCATCCCTTTTATGGGATTTTCATGTACATGTCTATGGCCTAAATTGTCAACTGGAATAAACTTTATAATAATATAAATAAGATCGATAGCTCCTATTTAATTTGGCTGATCTAGCTGCTCATTCAAATGATTAAATAGCCAGTTTGCCAGTAAGAAAGACTCAAAATGAGCGTACAATAGGTGCTGTTCCCTAAAACCAATCAATCACATGATAATGTTGATTTTGTTGGCTTCTTATGTCCTAAAAGGGCCAGAAGTTCATCCTTTCAAGAATAGACATCAATTCTATTTTATGAGTATGCCTTTTCCTTTTCCTATACCCAGAGCCTCAGCAGTACCACTAGCTAGAGACTTAACGAGTACCTGTTCAAGAGATTAGAAATTATGATCAAGAGACGGAGTCAAAAAATATAAAGTTGCTGGGCGTAGGGGCGCATACCTTTAACCCCAGCCTAGGAAGGGAGACTGAGGCTAGGAATCACTTGAGTCCATGGGTTTGAGACCTGCCTTGGGCAACATAGCGAGACCTAGTCTTAAAAAAAAATAGCTGGACATGGTGGTGCACGTCTGTAATCCCAGCTACCTGGAAGTCTGAGGCAGGGGATCGCCTCAGTCTATGGCAGATCTGATCCCAGTTCAGGACTACCCCGGGCAGCATAGAGAGACCTAGTCTCAAAAAAAACAAAAAAAAAACAAAACATCCAATGAGAACTACTTAACAGTTAAGGTGTAGGAGTAGGTCTGTGACCATGGAATATATAAGTTCTATCACATACCATCCAAAAGCTACTGGCCTAACAGGCTTTCTCTGCCTGTTCTGTTTCTTTCACAGGGGTTACATCCAATAAATAGCTTGCATTTTCAACTCTGTCTTGGTGTCTGCTTTCCAGATAACACAAACACAGACTGCATACGAGATCACTTACTAGTTGATGGAAGAGGAAAAGATTTGTTTCAATAGTGGATAAGTATGTAGTGGTATGTAGGTACAAACCGAAAATTAATTGTAACAACCCTCAGAGTCACTTAAGGAGTGGTCTTAATAGATAGCTGTTAAAGAAGCTCCTTGGGCTGGGCATGGTGACACATGACTGTAAGCGGCAGCCTATGGCGTCGTGGCTCGGACTGGGAATCACAGTTCGAGACCCGCCCGGAACAACAAAGCGAGACCTAGTTTCAAAAAAATACTGGGCATGGTGGCATGCACCTGTAATCCCATCTACCTGGGAAGCTGAGACTGGGGGTTGCTTGATCCGTGGTACCCCGGGCAACGTAAGCCTACGATTCCAAGGGTAAAAATAGCAAGACCTAGTCTCAAAAAAAAAAAAAAAAAAGACTCCAGTGCACAGATTGAATCATCGCTCTCACAGAAAGAGATGGGTGGATGAGCACTGGTGGGTACAAAAGTGTGAAGTTCTTTGTGCTGGATGTTAATGCATATGTTGTGGAAGAGGCACTAAGCCATTAGAATCACTTGACTGATTAACGTTAGCACTTGCTCTGTCACTGACTACATGGTGCTAGCACAATGAGTACACAATTACCATGATGGCAGAGCTAGAAGCTTTACATGAGGTTCACAACACCAAGTCCCACTATCAACTTTAGTTGAACTGCTGCCACTTCCAAATGCACACCATCTAGGTCTTGCAACAGAGATTAACAGTGAGTCTGCAATACCATTTCACAAGGTAGCCACTTGGTTGCGTGTTAATTATTCTGTACTCCATTCCACTCTTGAGTGGGTAATTATTTAATTAGAAAATTCATCTTTTCTGGATAGGCATTTTCATCTGAGTGCTAAAGAGTGTTTAAACCACATGAGTTCGGTTCCCAGTGACTCTCAGAGACTGTGTCCTTCCTTTTCACCACAATTCTGGGTTCTGTGGGTTCGGATCGTGTTCCTTAAAGGGGGATTACTTACATAGTATAAATCCTATTGAAGTTTAAGCAATGGCTGCTGGCTGATTACTTCAGCCTTCCATGCCAAGAGATCCAGCAGACAAGGAGAATAATTACTATCTTAATAAAGATAATCTGACTCTTCAGAGTGAATTAGAGTTGCTCTTGCAAATGGAGCCAGGAAGGAATATGTGTGGCACTCACATGGCCCATCCAGCTATCTCTTGGTACTCTTTTTAAGTTTGACAATAAATAATTGTAGTAGTTATTATGTAAGAACTGTATGGTGACCAGGCACCCAGAATTAAGGGTCTGAATCATGCCTCTAGTAGACACCAACATGAACAGAAGTGCTAATTCACAGTGAGAGTAATCTTGAATGGAGTGCAAAATAGGGCATCTTATCGGTACCATCTGTGGCTTTGAAAACAGCTACAATAGTGAGATCATAGTTTGTCTTACTAACATTCTTGTAATTTTTCCCTACAGAGATAGTGGTATTCTAAAAAGCGTACATTCTCCTAGAATTTATTAGCGGGCTCAGCCGTGAAAGGGTGGGGTGTAGTGAGTGCACCACTGCATGTCCCATATACTGGGACATTCATATACATAGAATTTATTAGCGGGCTCAGCCGTGAAAGGGGTGGGCTGTAGTGAGTGCACCACTGCATGTCCCTGTCACAACTGCTGCGAGTGATGCTGGAAGTCAGGCTTCAGCTGTTGATTCTCTCTAGGAAGTACCCTTGCCTAAAGAGAAGCCCTTTGCTGAATGTTGTAACGCCTTTCCTGAAAGTAACCTGCATCCAATTATTGGTAGATAAGTGGACTCAAGGAATCCCCAGCCTTAGCTTCCCAGGTAGCTAGGATTACAGGCGCACGTCACCATGCCAAGCTATATTTTTTTGGGACTAGGTCTCGCTACGTTGGCCCGGGCGGGATTCGAGCCGCAATCTCTGGTCCCCGCCGTGGCTTCCTAGGCTGTTGCTTATAGGCATGTGCCACCATGCCTAGCTAAGTTAGAATATTTTTACTAGTTTGATAAGTCTCTTTCATGAATGATGTTCCAAAACTAATTTACAAAGCCATCTTGAACCCTGGCAACTGCCTGTTGTATATAGACATACGTGGTCTCTTGAATTTTAGAACCACAGGAGAGTGTCTTGCCCCATCCCATATTATGAGCGATGAACCAACCACTCTACCAACTCAGCAGTTTTTATTCTCATAGATTTTTTTTTTTTTGAGACTAGGTCTCGCTATGTTGCCCGGGGTAGTCTCAATCCTGCGGACTCAAAAGATCCCCAGCCTCAGCCTCCCAGGTAGCTGGGATTACAGGAGCCCACCACCATGCCCGGCTGCTTTTTTGGGACCAGGTCTTTCTATGTTGCCTGGGGTAGTCTTGAACCCACGAACTCAAGTGGTTTTCTCTTACTACATTTAACATTCTCTAATATTTTCTATGTGTTTTTAATATTATCGATCTTTAAAAATTATTATTAATCTTAATCAACTAATCATAGTTGCAATTTTCCTGAGCAGTGATTTGACAACCAGTAATGCAGTGGACCCCTCAGTTAACAACAAAAATAAATGTTTAGAACTACAGGTTAAGAAATCCTATGCTCCTCTACATGAGTTACCCTCTTCAGATGATGCTATGTAGGCAAATAATAAATAATAAACCTACATTTTTCTTTGTGCACACATCCATGCATATCTGTAAATTGATGGTAATTTGGAGGATAATTTAGGTAACTTGTGTGATATTGCACATCAAGCATATATGCTGGAGAAGAAAAGAGATGTGGGATACAAGGAGGCTCCAAGAACCCTAAGTGACTGAGTTGATAGTCAGTCCCAGCTGCACACAGTGTGATTGATGTGCTACTGATATGGAAGTGATGTGGGCACTCTATGTAATGGTCTCATCCTAAATGACTCCTATGTTCACACTACCACAGAAATGTCAGCAAAGTTCTATCACCAAGTTAATCTTCCTACAACATTTATTAAGTCTTCATCTGCAAAAACAATAAATCCCAATTCTTTTAAAGGGGTGGAAAGTCAGACTCAAAGTTTAATTTCTTTTGCTGTGTATTTCATATAAGGTCTTTAAGGACAGGTGCTCTGTCATACTCATGTACGGAAAAGCTTTATACATCTATTATGGTGTCCTTACAATAAAAGACAGTGAATGTATACTGAAATGGATAGACTTTAATATCATGAATATGTATATATATATGTGCTTTTATAGATAACTATCAGTATAAAGCTAATTTTAATTAAACATTTTCTTTACTATTTTCTACCAGGCCATAATTCAGTTTCTAATCTAATCATAACCTCATTATAGACTACAAAACACTATCATTTAATATTTTTGAGAATTATAATTTAATACAGAAAATGCTGTTTGAAGGGCTTACTCTTAAAACATGACCCAGATTCTAAATGAAATACATTTATACAGCTGTCAGTAACATACAGCATCACTTCCTGTATCTACTCTTAGTATTCTTCACTCTTTATTATTCCAGACAAATCCTGAGTTTTCATATTACTATCAAGATAAAATATATTTCTGACTCAAGTGACTTGTTGCCTAAATATAGCGAATCACCAAATGAGCCTTGTGGTTTTGAAATATCTTGAATCTTGATACTTCAAAACTTTAATAGACCAAATCTACCTCAATATCAATATATACTAAGAAATTAATTTGTCAAATATAGACTATTTATTGGAAGTCACTTGTTGCCTCTTCCACTAGAAGGATAGATCTTTGAAAGTATTAACCGGGCCAGTTTACAAAGTACCTTTCCATAAATTTATACACATGAATAGGACACCAATAGCACCTTGTGCTGGGTAACCAGTCACTTCATTGATGTCTTTTTTTGTCCACTTATAGTGACTTCTTCCACTACTATTTCATAAGTAGGTATTCCCTTTTATAATACTGACACAAATGGGACGTGATGGCATGCATCTGTAATCCCAGCTACCTGGGAAACAATCTAGGGATCACTTGAGTCCATGGGTTTGGGACTATGCTGGGCAACATAGTGAGACCTAGTCTCTAAAAAAAAAAAAAAATACTGACACAGGCTAAAAGAATGCTAGCCAACCCTCAGGAAAGTATGATGAACCAAAAATGCAAAACTTTTTGAAATTAAAACTATTGGTCTGCACAGTAGAATTATTAAATAGATGCTACTTAGAAATAAATTACTAAACTAGATACTAGGAAAAATATTTTTGCCGTATGAATTATAGCTACCTTTAGAAACACATTATCTCCACCAATATTGAGAAGGGGTGAGGATAAGAATTATGTTACAGAGCACAACAGGCTCTATAATAAACATATATAGTTTTATCGTATATATACACACATCTACTATTTGAACAATAATTCAATGAACAATCTTGTAGCTGTTTGAACAATCCTATGTTTATTTTGCAGATGAGAAAATTGAGAGACAGTCATTGTAAGGAATCTGGCTTCCATCTTCCACAAGCCCCATTGGCAGTCTTCAGCCATGACTTGCTCCTGAATTATGCTCTAGACCTGAATTGGACATTGTGTATTCTTATCTCATTTAATGCCAAAACAGCTGCTTGAGATGAGACAAATCAGCCTTTCCAAGGTCAAAGAGCAGGAGAAAGATAAGAGAAAGAAAAGAATTGTACCGAATTAATATATTTCAAGACTATTAATTTACTTAACACTCCCAGTAAAATGCATAAGATGTGACCCAAGACAAGGTGTAACTGATTTGATTTTGACTCTAAAGTATTTGCAGAATTGTCATTTACTTTATCTGTGGAGATAAATGAAAACATTTAGGAGTTAGTAAGATTGATTTTTTTTTTTTTTTTTTTTTTGAGAGTAGGTCTGGTTATTTTTGCTCGTGGAACCGTAGGCTCATGTTGCTTGGGATACCACAGACTCAGGCAATCCCCAGCCTCAGCTTCCCAGGTAGCTGGGGTTACAGGTATGCGCCACCACACCCAGCTATTTTTGAGGGCTATGTCTCGCTATGTTGCCCCGGGCAGGTCTCGAACCGTGATCCCCAGTCCCAGCCGTGATCCATAGGCTGTCATTTACAGGCACGTGCCACCGTGGCTGGCTGGAGTGACTAAAATTCTTACAAATAATGCTAAAAATATTATACATATAGTCAGTTTATAAATTGCAATTAGTGCATGTTCAGTTGAAAGAAGGTGAAATAGTTTGATTTACTTTTGTGGGGCTCCTCTTGTTTCACTGGAAAACTCATCTAAACATGCATGTCACAAACTAGTTCAGGAGAGAAGCAGGGCTTCAGTTGAATCATGAAAATAGATAACACAGTCTAACCTGGGCAAACTCTGCTGACTTGAAACAAAAAGCTATCAGTCTTAGTGAATGCTCTAGAAAGATACTTCTAAAAATAAAGCAGCCAGCATCTTGGAGAAAAGAAACATCACTGGGTATTTTAAGTATGGTTTTATTTCATTAAACTGCTGAGTGTATGCTGACTTAGAAGAAATAACATTCAACATAGTTTCTAAGTGCTTGCTCTGTTTAAGGCACCATGTGGCAGGCTCTAGGGGCACAAAGAAGAGAGATCTGCTTTTCTTACCATGAAAGCAGTTAAGAAGGGGCAAACAATAAGATATGACATATAGTTAATTATATGAATCATGTGTGATAAGACCTATGAGAAATATACAGAAGGGAAATGAAACAATAGTTGCTTGAGTACCTTTCACATGCCTGATATGTGAAATATCTTATTTCAATCTTACAATAATATGAGGAGGCTGGTTTCATTCCCAGTTCAAGGAACTGTGGAGGGAGCACAATCCAAGAACTAACCTTGGGCTTCACTAGTAAACAACACAACTGAGGTTTGAATTCGGTCATGTATACTCCAAGGCTTTGTTTCTAGAAACCAACTGCACAAATTAACCTACTGAAAAGGGGTCCTCTCCTCTCCAGGTATTTTGGAGTGATAAGAAAGAAGAAAGAGAATAAATATGTCAGGATGAATTCAGACACTGTTATGTATGCCATCCAAGGGTTATTTGAAATTATTTTCTTAGCCTAAAGTATAAAGCACTTTAGTTGAAAGGTACAGAGCAAGATTTGATCAACAGACATTTTTCTACTTCTACCTTCAACCTCAAACTGCTTTTAAATGATATATATGAATAACTTAAATTTACCTTATGACTAAGCATTGTTATGTGATATCAACATGAATTTAGTTCATATTTATAATTATATCTTACTGAGCTAAGAGATCATTCATGTGATAATGTATGAGTAAACTGGTGCTATAAGATTGGTTTGTCCTAGCGTCTGAATGACAGCAATAGCCACTGTGTGTTTATACTCACATTGTCTATAAAGGCAACATTTTCATATTCTAGTAAAAATTTACATGTAAATAACATTTGCAATTACCAAAACTTTAGTTTCTTATGTTTTTAAAAAATCAACACTTTGATTTCACATCATCAAAATGACATGTCACCTTCATGGATTATTTTGTAAGGTCTAATTAGAAATGAAAGAGGCAGAGTGAATAATGTAAATGATGTGCTTGCACCCAATGAAAGTTGAATCTTTTCAGTGTTTTGTACAAAGACTTAGCGATAATCTGAATATTCTAAATTGAAACAGTGGACATAACGAATTCTGATTTGTGATTAATTTTTAAACGGTAGTATCACTCTCAATATCTACCAGTGGCCTTGTGAAATTCTGCATTCTCAAGTGTCTTTCACCTCAAACATAGTGCTGAACCTGAAAAACCACAAAGCCTGTGACACCTGTGTCATTTGTCATTTATAGAAATTTATCTGCCTCATTTGGGAGGTAGTAGGAAATTTTTGATTATACAGACTCTCTCCACTAATTCTTTTCTTTTTTATTTTTTTAGAGACTAGATCTCACTATGTTGCCTGGAGTACCCGCAGACTCAAGTGATCCCTAGCCTCAGCCTCCCAGGTAGCTGGGATTACAGGCACATGCCACCGCACCCTGCTGTTTTTTAGAGACTATGTTTTGCTATGTTGCCCAGAGTAGTCTTGCACCTGGGGACTCAAGCGATCCCTGGCCCTGGCCTCGACCTCCCAGTGCTGGGATTACAGGCGTGCGCCATCGCGCCCGGCTCTCTTTTCTTTCTTGTCAACAAGAAAAGTTGTTGGATTATTGACCAAATAGAGTCCTAAACAGATATAAAACACTGTGGCAAATCTTTTTCCACCTTTGTCTTCAAAAATGTATGAACTTAGGGCTGAAACTGAAAAAGCAAATAGTTTAAAAAGATCTAAAAACTTAAAACTAATTTTGGATGTTGTTTTAAATTTCAGCAAAATTTGATTATATGTTTAATACTGATTTCAAGTATACAGTTATTCTGACTCCATGTTAAAATAAATAATACAGCTTTAAGAAGTCATCTAGCAATTTTTTGACATTTAAGAACAGCACACTTGCAGAGACCTGATTTTACTAAATTATTGTATTCCATAGGCTTTCAGATCCCACCTATTTTGTGCTGTGTCCTGATTTCCAAGACATCAAATGTGAAAAAAAGAAAAAGTATTTCCAGCATCTATATAATTTGGTAGTAAACAATGATTCATTTTTTATTTTTCAGAACATATTTATGTGAATTGGTATTCTCTACATTAGCGAAAACATAGGTACAGAATAAGTATAGAAGTAAACCAGATCTTTCCACTATGAAACTTAATAATGATCATTCAGAATAGCCAAGCATATCATCTACTTCAGTAAATTAATGTTGTCAATTTGAATGGTATTGATAAAGAGTTTTGTATTTAATTGTAAACTTGCTTTGGTTTTTAAAGTTTATAACAGCTATAAAGAGTTTTACCTAGTTTATGTGTATACATATTTAAACAACAATGTAATAGAAATAATTTCAGCAATACAGGAAACCTAGATTTTCTTGCTTTTAAATGTGGTCATACATAAATCACCTATGAAAAGTTCTTTAACAGCATATTGCTCAGTGGTGGTATAACTCTAAAATCATGCTGTCTATTTTTCTCGTAATTTAAAGTGTTATAAAGATTTTTTCACCTGAAGTTCTTTTTTGTTTGTTTGTTTTTTGTTTTGTGACTAGGTCTCACTAAGTTGCCTGGGGAACCGCAGGCTCATGTTGCCCAGGATACCATGGACTCAAGTGATCCCCAGCCTCAGCCTCCAAGGTATCTGGTATTACAGGTGTGCACCACCACACACAGCTATTTTTTGAGACTAGGTCTCGCTATGTTGCCCTGGGTGGGTCTCGAGTCCGCAGGTTCAAGTGATTCCTAGCCTCAGCATCCCGTCCTAGGCTGGGACTAAAGGCACATGCCACCACAGCCTACTTACCAGAGGATTTAATGTCAGCCTTCATTTTTTTTTCTGTATGTGATAATCATTTTTTTCTATTTTCTGACTATAAAGCATTTCGGAATGTAACTTGACTGAAGGTGCTATAAGTCTTAAAGATGTCAGGTTCATGACCCTAGAATTCTAATCGTCTAACTACAAATTTCTCTAAGCAAGTATCCATTATTAACTGGTTGGTTGCAAGGTTTCTAAAGAGACCAAGAACATGAAGGTCTTTGATATATTTCTTCAAATCATAAAATTGAACATCAATTTTATATTTCTTAATTGCTTTGAAGTCAGGAATGACTTATTGGAAAATACAAAAGGATTATTGGAAGAAATGTTTCAAAGCTTATTTTATTTGTAATTGGGCTATTTAACTCAACAGGCATGTCGTTTTTGCCAAGTCTCTTTTTCTGGGGTGAAGGAAGAACAGTATTTTTATTACTTTTCAAAAGCTATGAAAGAATTATAGCCATAAACACAGTGAAAGATAGGTTTAGCAATAATCCCTGTGGGCTGCCTGTTCCTTTCTCTATTTTTGTTTCAAGTCCAGAAACTATTATAACTTCACACTATTTTCTTTTTGTGCATCAGAAAATTGGAGCCCAATTTTCTCAAAATTACTGATCTTTAGCAACTTTTTACTTCCACATATTGTGAAGAGGTAGAACGTCCATGGGAAAAAGAAAAAAGAAGTAAAACTCTACTTGTTCATGAATATGCCTTATTCCTAAGGCTGTCATTTTTAATACAATGCAGGCAAGGCTGTATTCTTCAATATATGAAATATTGCCATCACAGAGATAACCAGAGGTTTTGATCTTTGACCCTCATTACATAACTGCAAGATTCTGATTTGAGCATGCTTGTATCGTAACAGGGTTAGGGGTAGGGTCCGGGTAAGTACAAGATGTACACAAATGACTCCAGTTCAACTCTGTGCAAATAGTATTATTCCTGAACCTTCTCACTCAGACCCAATGTAATGGGTTTCATAGAGTCCTTCAGCATTCTTCCGGTCGGTGGGCCGGCTGGTAAGATGACACTTGTTTTAGTGCAACCACATCCAGGGCTCCTCGGACCCTGCCTCACTGGCATCTGCGAATGGACATAAGCCCGACACTTGTCAAGAGGCCGTAGAACCCAGGGTGGTATAGAGAGCCAGCTGTCCAGAGCTGAGAGATCAAGTGGTTGGCAAGACTTTCGAGGAGGGCTGGACACTGGGCTCATTTCCAAAAAGACTTCTGGAACGGGCACAAGTCCACTCTGTGAGGGGAGGAACATTTGCTAGAGTACCCGTGTTCCACTCAGGGCCCTGACGACCCAGCGGCCGACCAATTCGCAAGTTCTCAGATTTCGCCAGGAGGCCCATCCAAGGTAGGCCGTCCTGGCCGCCTCAGACCCGCTAGCCGGGTCAGATCAGACCAGGCCCCGCCAGTGGTCTGCATCCCAGTTCTTTGGCTCCACTGCCCACGGGCACACAGAGGTGTGCGCCAGCCTCGCCGCTCCCGGCATGCTCCGCGGGCAGAGCGCGACGGCCCGAGAATTCACCGACCCCGGCCTGGGTCCAGCGCCAGAGCCCCCTTACCCAAGGTGCCCCGGGCTCTCATTTGCATGTCCCACCCGACCGCACAGGTAAACCGCATAGCTCAGTCGCGGTCTGGCCATCCACAACAACAAAAGCAAGGGCTCTGTGAGGTGATGTGGTGCCACAAATTTTCCTAAGCCGTTCAAGGTCACTGGAAAGGCACGCAATTCGGTCACCCTAAGTAAGAGAGAAGCGAGGCCTCCGTGCTGTTTATACGCCGTAGGCGGAGTCTGAGGCGTGCTCGCTTCGGCAGCACATATACTAAAATTGGAACGATACAGAGAAGATTAGCATGGCCCCTGCGCAAGGATGACACGCAAATTCGTGAAGCGTTCCATATTTTGCCCTGCTCCCCAAGGAAACCTAGACTGATTGTACAATTTCCCGCTAAAACAGGAGCTAAGGTTTGGAGACGAACATTTCTCTTCAGCTCCTTGGAATTACACAACCATCCGTCTGCTTTGCTGTTTTATCATTACATTATCCAGGCAACCTTTGAATCTGAATCTGAATGTTTCTTTTCATGGGTTAATTATGTTTCTGGAGTGGGTGGTGAATTTTTTTCCTAAATCAAATTTCCCACAACAGAATTCGTCCAAACCAATCATGAGTTTCTGATTGCTTCTTAGAAGTCAGGTGAAAACTGGCAAACAAAAAACAGTGTCGGGAAGACTTTTGGAGGCATGTATGAATGGACTTGCTGCTTGTAGCCCATTTCTAATTAGTTGGGGGTTCGCAGACATTGATCTCTTTTGGATATAACCATTCCTTAGTAACAGAGTCCCTGCTTTTGTGCAGTTAGACGTCTGAAAGTGTGAACAGCTAGCTCTAAAATGCCCAGAGGAGATCACAAAGTAGGCTCAAGGAATGGTCACTAATGTTCTCCGAATTCCTTTA
Source organism: Uropsilus gracilis (assembly GCA_004024945.1). Taxonomy (NCBI): domain Eukaryota; kingdom Metazoa; phylum Chordata; class Mammalia; order Eulipotyphla; family Talpidae; genus Uropsilus; species Uropsilus gracilis. Next base: position 29,877 of record PVHY01011871.1, read on the forward strand.
ATAAGGATCTCTTACTTTAGCAATAATTTAGTAAGTTTTAAGTTATTTGGTAGGAAAAGAAGCAGTTGATGTGCTGTTCATCTTGTCTTCTAGTAAACCAACTTACCCAGGCCTCTGAAGTTTGTATTTTTGAAGGAGACAGACAATGAAGGAGACAGACAATACCGTAAGAAAGTGGGTTTCAGAATTCTTAGGTTCTATGAGGGAAAAGAGAGTCGACGTTTTCTCACCTTTAGATACGTATAAAATGACATTTCTAGGCATAACTCAGCTTCATTCTCACTTCATCTATGGCATCACATGAACTTTTAAAAATCTCCCCTTCACTGAGGTAACATTGGCTTACACACTTTTACATAACATAGGCTAGTAGTTCACTATATGCCTTTACAGTAAAAAGGTAGTTTCGCTGTTGAGCTTCATACATTGCGCTCTATTTCACTTTTCCTAATCTTTAACAGTCGCACGACAAAAATATGGAACGCTTCACGAATTTGCGTGTCATCCTTGCGCAGGGGCCATGCTAATCTTCTCTGTATCGTTCCAATTTTAGTATATGTGCTGCCGAAGCGAGCACGCCTCAGTCTCCGCCCACGGCGTATATATAGCACGGAGGCCTTGCCTCTCTCTTACTTAGGGTGACCGAATTGCGTGCCTTTCCAGTGACCTTGAACGGCTTAGGAAATTTTGTGGCACCACATCTCCTCACAGAGCCCTCGCTTTTGTTGTTGTGGATGGCCAGACCGCGACTGAGTATGCAGTTTACCTGTGCGGTCGGGTGGGACATGCAAATGAGAGCCCGGGGCACCTTGGGTAAGGGGGCTCTGGCGCGGGACGCTGGCTCGGGTCCGTAAGTTCTCGGGCCGTCGCGCTCTGCCCGCGGAGCATGCTGGGAGCGGCGAGGCTGGTGCGTGCCCGCGGGCAGTGGCGCCAAAGACTTGGGACACAGAGGATGGGCGGGGCCCCACTTTGAGAATGATAGATTTACCACTTAAACTTTCTCTGATGAGTTCTTTAAAAAAAAAAAAAAAAGTAACTATCCAGTCATGATGACATTTCGGAGAGTTAAGGTAACTCCTTTAATATCACCTAATGTATTTTTGTTCAAAGTTCCTAGATAGTCTCAGACGTGCTTTTATTGTTGAATTGTAATTAACAGAGTAGGCCGGTTCACTTTGTGTTTGACTGCATTGACCCCTAGGTCTGTGTTGACCAGTGCAGCATGGGGTTGGTGGGTTCATTTTTCTTCATGCAATTGATTTAATGGAGAAACAGCACAATTCCCGCATTTGACTCCTTTCTTACTGTTAATGTCTTTTAACTTTCTGTCTTCCATGTTTCTTGAAAATTTATAGTTAGCTATAAAGGCCTAATTATATTCCGGGTCAGTATTTTTAACCTGTGAGCTTCATTTCAGGGCACGTACTGACTTATTGCTCCTCAGCTGGAGCTGTGAAATGTAGCTGAGCCAGTTGGGTTCAGGTGAGTTCATCAGCTTGGATTCTGCATTATAGTTCCCCATAAATCTTTCACCTAATGATTTTAGAATATGCTGATGAAAACTGCCCAGGAAGAGAGTTTGATTGTTTTTATGTTGGTGGTTTTTTTAACCCCTTTTGCCTGAGTTGAAAGAATGTAAACCCAAGGTTCCTGGTGTCCAGGTTCTGTGCCTCAAGAAAGAAAATTAATAAAACCAGGAAAGGAAATGAAGGAGTGTCCTTGTTGCTTGGGAATCTGGATTGTCCTAAACATTCCATAGTTCCATTACAATAGTTAACAGTCCCCAGGCTAGACGGAAGTAGTGTTTCTGTCTTCCTCCCTGTTATGAGGTTCTTCCTAAGTCACTTAATTTTGATCCTGAGCGCCTGGCCTCTACTTCCATCTCCCCTCACAGCCTATAGTCTTTAGCTACACTTTGTTGCATAGAATCAGTTGGTAAGCGAAATTGATTTTGTGTCCACCCCCCATCTTTGATTGCAGGCTGAATTTTTTTTTTCCTGAATCTTTTCTGAAAGTTACTGGACATTTACTGTCAGCTGGACATTTACTGAAACCCTCATTCAGTAGAACAGTGTGCTCTAGGCAGTCAGATTAAACACCTTGGATTTCCTTACTCTGTTCTGTAGTTTCTATTACATGTGTTTCTCTACAGTCTTCTCTCCTGTTTTCCTCTTCTCCCATCCTGCACCTCCCATCCTGCACCTTCCTCTACTTACTGAATAACTCACTGAATACATTTATTCAGTTCACCTTACGTCTTCATAATCTCAGGTCTTCACACTACACATTTGTAACTCTAGAACACTGTTGGCTTCTGCTAATTTAGAAAATACTCAGGATCCCCTATTTGCATTTTGACAAAAACAATGCTTGCTGGTTAGTATGTGTAAATCTCCACAATCACATTCTTGAAAGGGAGTGATAGTGTTCTTTATCACATCTTTTGGAAATTATAAGGAAGTCCGGTAAGTGGCTTTTTACTTAATCTTTTGTGTTTGAGTTAAGATTTACTTTTATGACAAGATAGCATCTTAGTAGACACTTAACAAATTGACTTTAAGAGAGATTGATTTAAAGGATTTTTCTCAACTTTGATTTTTTCCCCATGAAATTAAAATTGGGTTAAAAGGGACAAAAGCTGCAACTAACAAGCCACGGGAAGAAAGCAACATTTTAAAAATACTGCTGCCTAAAACATAGTTACCCACACATAGTAGGTATCAGACAAATGCAATTTAAACAACAGGGTTTTATTTACAAGGAAGATTAACCAGGAAAATGAAAAGTACTTAATGCCACAAGTGGCCAGTTATTTTACCCCAAGTACTGTTTAGTCTGAAAGTCTCAAACACATGTCCATGATGGTGATCCTTTGCCCCCCTCCAAACCTGCAGGAACCCTGCGAAGTCCAGTCCTTCTCCAGCATCTTCTGTTTGCTTCTTCTCTCTCCAGTGTTACGAGCTGCTCCGCTTTCCAAATATGCCACCTTGCTGCGGCTCCAGACACTTCCTTTACTAAGCCTGCCTTCCGGCTGTGTCTGGCCAAATTCACCAGACTTGCCCTCAGCACCCAATGGTCACCCCTGGCCTGTCATACTGGCATCCGACTTCACACTCTCCCAGCATGCCGGCCACTTTCCCACTGTGGCTCCTTGCTACTCTCCTGGCCACTCCCCACCATGGCTTCTTGCCACAACCAGTTCACTCTTCTAGGGGGCTTCCCGTGGCCAGGCCACATGGGCCTGTTCTATCAGTCCGCCATTCTTGTCTCTCCTTTTTATCCCCCCTTTTCTCACTTCACACTTCTTGTGGATCTTTCTCTCAGACCCGGTCCACCAGGGCATTATGGCACCTATACAGTTTGAACTGTGTTACTACCCTGTATCAAAAAAAGTTTTATTTTTATATTCTGGAACACTTGGGTTCTACTAACAATAAACATCATCAATATTCCAGTGGTTTCAATTAGTAGTGGAAAAAACTGTTACCTATCTTAGTGATATAAAAACTGTGCCTCTTACAATCAGTGGCATTTCAGATCCAAAGAGGTGTAATATCTTATTTTTTCAGAGAAGGAGAATGAGTATGTAGATGTCCTTGATCTTACTGGAACTGATCCTACCATCTTCTGGGCAAATCCATTGCTCTTTCCACTTTACCTCTTGGATTACTAGGTCATACTGCTTGCAATAGGTTACAAAGAAAAGAATAAAGACCCCCAAGACTGCCATTATACAACTGCATGTCTAAGTTCTGCTTATTAGACTGCAACAGTAAGGTAACATACACTGGGAAGTCTTCCTTTTTCTTTCTCTTCATAGCAAGGGCACATTTAGTGATATGACATTGCAACAAGCATAAACCTCAAGTCTTTTCCTGTTCGGGTGTTTTACTCTAATTATAAAGAAGAAACTCAATCAAAATCCTCACATCCTCTTGCACAAGGAACAGATGAGTCACTGGAACCACAGCATCAATGACCAGCTTTACCTGGTGTGAAACTGATGACCTCCAGTAGGGGAACAGAGATTATGAACTTGGGCTACAGGTTGTAATCACCAGGAAAGTTTTTTGAGATAATAGTGTGAGAGCCCTTGTCTGTAGGCTTCACCCATCTACTTCAGGCTTGTTAGCTCCCTCCCTTAGTTCCTTTATTCTTTCTTTTCTGTTGGACATATTATGCATCAGGTGATGCTTGCCTGAGTTTCCATCCAGGCCATTTCTTTTTCTATCCTCTTCCCACATTTTGCTCTGAGTGAAGTTCCCCAGAACTTCTAAATGTTCTATTTAAAAAGAACTCCAAGGATGCTTGAAAAGTCACCAGTCCTGAGTTTTATTTCTTCAGGGCTCTGTTAACCCCATAAACTATAATAGGCTAGAGCATTATTTCCCATATTTGCCTAGTAATAGATTCCCAGATCCATCTTTTAGTCTCCAGAGATTAGCCAGATCTAAGACATCCAAAGGATGATTTGGCTCATTTCCCAGATGACTTATTTGTTTTAATGAAATGAAAAAGTCATGTGGTACGGATGTGAGATATATTTGTGCATGGAGCCCTTACACAGTGACCAGTTAGTTCTTTTAATTTGTGCCATATAGCCATATTTTCTACACTAAAAGATTGTGTGAGACTATCAAAGATAAGCTTGTTATTTTCTTGTCCTTACTGCAAAATTATCTATATTCACAAATATTCTTGACAATTTTTTAGGAAAAATTGTCCCTTGTGTGAGAAAATCTTATGTCCAAGTAGAGAATTACTTTGTCTACATTCTAGAGAATACCACCCGCCATCTTATTACACTTTATAGAAACTGTCTTACAATGCTGTCAATTATAATCAATAACTGCAAAATAATTGCTGTTTATAGGTAGACAGAATCTGTCCTAACCAGTAGAGGTTCAATTGAGTGCTTTTTATTACTGTGGAAGAAGCTAATTTTGGTGCCATCTGCACATTCATTTCCTGTGTGCATATGTGCATTTACTGTATTTTTTTTGTCATTTTTGGTTCCTTCTCTGAGCTGATTAAAAAAAATTGCTTTGTTCGTTATTAATTAACATGCAAAGTTTTTAACACACACTCACTTTATATGTACATGAGAGGCATGACTTTTATCTTCTTTTTTTTTTTAAGTTCTTTCAACAGTTTGGAGGTCTACGGTGATGCCCAGTGGATTCACCTAACAAGAGCAGGTAACTTTTCACCAGAGAGGTAAAAGTCATGGATGGACTGCCTAAAACCTAGGTACATCTTCTTTGGAGTCTCACAATGAAAGTAGAACTTTGCTGACTTTGTATTTTGCAATTTTAAAACTTTTCCCTTAATTTTGTCATTTTCTTTGTTCAAAACACTAAGCACATTGCCTACAATTAGTAGCAGTAATTGGGAGTTTAGTGATATCATGTGACACTTAGGTGAGCTCTGTGAATTGGTTAATGATTTAGAGAATTCTAGACCAGTGGGTGAGGAATGGAGAAACTAGTTAGTCTTGATTCTCTGTTGATCTAAGTCAGTTATGTTGTTTGCCACCAAGAAGGAAATAGCTCTTCAATAGATGAACCTGTACATTTTTTCCTGTTTCCTTTTGACCCATGACTGAAATTTTAGAATTGAAGCTGTAAATTATATCTGTGTATGTATGCCTTTAATTCAGAAAGGTCTTTATCTCTAATTGTCAAATGTGTAATATATTCCTAAATCTCTGTGGTACTAGTAAATTGAAGTATAAACTCTCCTAAATTAAAGGGCCCCTATTGTGATTGATTCATGAGATAGTCTTTATATAAGTATTTCTAAGTTCATAAAAAGTAACAATATAGAATTCTAAGATTTAAAGTGTCTTAGATTTAAAAAAATTTTTTTTAAGTGAACCAACTTAGAAATATTTTAAGAATGTAAGTTCATATAGTTTAAGCAGAGTAGCCTAGTTTAATAATTTGGTTTAATAAAAATAGCTACATCTTCTCTGATCTATTGATGTTATATACTACAAATGTACATTTTTACTCGGCTACATTTTTCAAAACATACAGGTTTAGAATAAACTAGCATTACTTCTACTTACTGCTTGCTTAATGTAAAAATATAAATTTATATTAAATTTAATTAAATCAAATTCTTATTCTGATGAACTTTATTTCATAATTATGTTCTGTAGTATGTAAGCATAAAGACAAATTTCTAAAATTTTGGATTAGTATTAATTAGCTGGAAATCTTTTGATTACCTAGTTTATTTCTAAGTAAGGTTGAATAGTAATGTATTAATTGTTAAATGTAGTTTTTAACTTTATAAACCTTTGCATCTTATTTTTATATAATCTAGAAAGGCTGTATTCCAGAGTCATGTAGACATGTTTGTTTTTGCTACTTTGAGAAGTTTCATATGGTATATTAGTGATTATAGAACATGGTGGTGTATGTATATATATATTCTTAAGCTCTGTTAGTCTGACTAAATGGGGTATGACAGTTCACATTATTTCAGACTCATCTCCCCTCAGTTTTGTAAAATAGGAGTTACTTTGGTTAAAAGTTATAATTATTACAAATGGTTGAGACTATACTGAGAAGCAACCAATTCAGAGAAATGTAACTGTGTTCCTAGTTTATAGCATGTTTTCATTTTTTTCACAGAAAATCTAGTTTGTCATAAAACAGCAGGATGAAGTTTCTTCATATTGCCTTGTCTTTTAATCTCTTGTATCTGTAGTGAAATCTATTACGTTTCTAGTGTTGGTCATTTGTCCTTTCTCTCATATTACCTTTTTCTGTATGACTAGAATTTTATCAAATTTTGCAAAAACCCACTTTTTAGTTTCTTTTTTTTTTGATATTGCTTCTTCATTTCTATGTTATTGATTTCTCCTGTTTATTGTTTCTTTCAATTTTCTTTAGGTATAATCTCTTCTTTCTCTTGTTCCTTATAATGGAAATTTATGTCATTAATTTTAGACCTTTCTTTGCTAATAGAAGCCTTTAAAGTCATAAATTTGTCTCTATATACTGCTTTTGCTATAGTCTACACATTTTAATGTGCTGTGTTTATATTTTCATTTAGTTCAAGATGTGATACTTTCCTATTTGTTTCTTTGTCAGATGAACTATTTAGATGTATATTTTACTTTCCAGATATTTGGGAGATTTTCTAGGTATCTTTATTCTTTTCCTAGTTTAATTCCTTTGTGGTATGATTTTGATTTCTACATTTATTGAGACTTGCTTTATAGCCCAAGATATGGTAAGTCTGGTGAATATTAAATGTACATATTAAAAGGCTTTGTAGTTGTTGCCTGTACTATTTAATAAGTGTTAATAGGTCACATTAATTGATCATATTAGATTGTTCAGAACATGTATGTCCTTACTGATTTTTTTGTACTTTTTTTGTACTTTTCCCATAATTTATAAGAAAGGACTATTGAAATCTGTAGCTATAGTTATCAAGTTCTCTATTTAACCTTTTGGTTTTAACAGTATTTGCTTCATATATATTGAAGTTCTGTTGTTGGATACATATGCATTTAGAAATGCAATATCTTCTTAAGGAATTGGTTCAATTATCATTATGAAATGTTCCTCAGTTATTACAACTACTTAAATAAATCACATGGCTATGTGATGAGTTATAAAAATGTTCAAAATAGACGTACAACTTGTGTTTGAGATGGCCACATTTCTTTTACCCTGCTTTAGTTTTTCACCATATTTGTCTTAACAAAGCTTGTTCTCTATCTTCCCCTACCAGAATAAAACTTAAAAAGAGTAAGATTTGTTTTGCTCTCTGCTGTATCCCAATTACGTGTCACAAAATATTACCTCAGTACATACATTTTGAATAGATTAATATATAATAAAACTGCAATAGCTATAGGAACATAATATTTCCATGACTCTACCCTATTTACTTCATGATAATGTAGTTGGATCCTTGTGGAACCTAGAGGTTGCAGGGTAAAGTGGCTTTCTTGGGGCTGAGGCTTGCTGGCCTGAGTCCATCACTTGTGGATATTCTCCCTTCACCAACCTCAGCAAGGCTGGAATCGCTCCAGCCATGGCTCCTTGGAGCCAACAGGCCCATGAGCCTGCCCTGACCTGAATGTAGCTGGACTTTACCCCTTTTTATATCTGGCTCTAGATTTCTTTTTGGACCAATTTCATTTGAGCTAAATAAACCAATCAGATGTGCCTATGACACTTCATTAGTTCATTAGATGAAAATGGAAAAGGAGGTGATTGGTGCTAAATTATCCAATCAGATGCTTAGGATTAAAAATGGTATAATCAATAGCTCTCTTTCTTAACCTGCCTGCTTGTGCCAATGCAGGCACAAAATCTTTTAAAGGATCTGTCCTTTTCAAAGGCAGCTCTTTGTGTCTGTGCAAGGTTCTTTTTTGTTCCTTTAAAAAAATATAGTAAATATGCTCTTTTGGATACAAAGAAAGTAAGGTCTAATTAGGCTTATAGGGTAGGGGACTCTGAAGGGGCTGTACGAAGAGAAAGAGCCAGCTTGATTCATTCTGCTCCCAGACTCTAAAGAAAGAAGGATCCTGTTTCTGGCCTCTGAAGAAAGAAGAAATATTCTTTCCCTAGACTCCAAAGAAAGGATTTGTTGTACCACCTTTGAAGAAGAAGGAGTCAGTAGCTGGCCTTTGAAGAAAAAGGGTTCTTTGGATCATTTTCCAAGGAGTCTGCTCTCAGCCTCTGAAAAGAGAGAAACTTCGAGCAGACAACTTCCGGGGGACTCAGTGGACCTCTGTAAGATTTCTTGGTGACTTTTAGACCTCCCTATGTAAGTTCTCAGTGACTCAGCTTCTGACTCTGCACCTGCCTGTGGTCTTGCTGGCAAGGATCATAGTAGGGCTCAATCCCATGTCTCAAAGAGTTGTCCAGAACTTCTGGTTCTCCTGCACTGCCTCCTGGTGCTGTTAAGTTCATTGCTATCTAATCTACCCAGCCCAGTCATCAGACTACTGCTGTGGGCTGATGTAGTATTACCTCATCTTTCATGAGTGATCTTTGTTCAGGACTTGTGGACTCTCTGAACACTACCTGAAGTGAGACAGTTGGCCATGTATATCCTTAAAAGCTTCTTTTCCCCAATCTCCTGTTTGTTAAATAGACCCTGATGTTGAACCTGAGCCTTAAGTGGTCTTGCAATTGTGTGTTTGGGTAAGAGCCCACTGAAGTGACCTGTCTCCACATCTTGACACTATCCCTAAAAACTATTGTAGCAGTTTTAAGTACTCTAGTGCTGTGTTAGCACTTTCAGTAAGATAACCTCACAGGTGCCATTTCAGATATAACTTTTAGACTCCATTGTGCTGTTATGGTGCCCTTCAGCACAACTAGCACCTCAGAACTGTTGCCTTCAGTTCTCAGGATTTGAGGCAGATGTTAGTGAGATAATTCTTTGTTTTAACAAGCTTTTTCTGTCATGGCCACCTCTACTTTGGCTAGGAGTTAACCATGAATCATTCCAGAATGGTGAGTTTGAGTCATAGATATCCAGACCTAGCCCCTCATCTTGGATATCTGTTATGAAATTGCTCTTCCTCTTTTAGGAGGCTGTTTAGATCCTCTTATAAAATGGATTGTTTGGACCAGCCACACTGTTTCTAGGAATAGTTCTTATATCCCTGGGTTGTAAGGTGAGTAGGAGTTTGGTTTTTATGCCAAGACCTCAGCTGCATAAAGCAATTACATTTTGTGTCTCCTGATCCACACTGTGGTTTCACTTCCCCCATCAGCTTTGCTCAGTCATTTAGCTGAAAGTTTTTGTTTTCCAGGAAATTTAAGCTTCAAGTCCACCAGAAAACCTGGGTGGCCCAACTGTAATATTTAATACTGTAAACTGTAAAAATGAAACATTTATCAATCAAACCTTTCTCAGATTTATTTCTAAGGAAGAACACCCCACCCCATCTTTTTAAATAGTTTGTTTTGGGTATCATGCAAAGATCCTTGGGTTTGATGGTCAGAGTTTATATCTCAGCTCCATCCCTTGGACAACCCAAATTCTCTTGTGAAATAAGTATAATAATATCTACCCTCCTGTGAGAGAGGCTTGGGAAAGTGTTGGTCGCTCTGCAGGTGTGTACATTACTGTTGTTACCATGAAATGCTTTTTCAATTTTAAGGTTAACTGTTTTACTCATTAATTCAAGAAGAACATTTGGATATTTGTGTCAGAGGCCCTCACTACATCTGAAGAGCACCTGCTTATAACTCTTGAGTGAGGGAATAGCCACTGACTATCTCCATGGAAACTAGGATCATTTAAACACAACACTGGAAGGGAAACTGTAACTGGGAGAAAACACTTGGGTCCAATCACTTTCCTCCCCCAAAGCTTAACATACTAGGCACCTATTTAAACTTGTTTTCCTAATCATTTTTTAAACCTTAAAACCATATACAGTTGGGTCCTTTCTGTTTAGGGCATGATGAAAATGGGAGAGATAAGGTCTGTTATCATTTGGGGGAAAGTAACACTTAGAAGTCTTTTAGTACCTGTACTTATTTATTATCTTATTGTTTTTCTTAATGTCTAGGATAATATCAGCAGGTTTAGATATTTTTTTGGTCAGCTCTAAGAGTGACTTTGTTTAGGACCTCAGAGGGAAAAAATAACCCAACGACCCAGTAGTTTTTGCCAGAACCCCCCTCATTCTTGTGATAATATACAATTTTGGTACATACTGAGCTTACAGACTCTTTGTTCTGTGTCTTTTGTTGGCGCCTCCTTGTCTGTGACCCATAACTTCTCAGAGCTTCCCCAAACCTTAGCACTTGGATCCAAATGCTTTTTCAGTAACTGGAGTAAAACCTGCCACTTGGGCTTCAGTCTACAGAGTGTATGTCTCTTATCTCTGCTTCAATGGAAGAGTCACACTAGTATGCTCAGTACCTTTCTTCTCTGAACTCAATCCAGATTTTTGGGATTGCATGTAGGCCTGGGGAGGAGTCTGGAGACTTGGCTTTAATAGGCACCTAGGGACTTCTGGAGCAAGACTGGGTGAACTTAGCCTTTGAGACTCTTTGGCCTAATTTTTCTCTGACTTTTATCTTTTAAATTCAATGAGCATACAACTGGCTAATATTCCACAGATAGATGCCAGTTTCTCTTCTTCATCATTGCATCTGGGCCAAAACGGTATACATGCGATCAGTATAGTCTTTGTTCATCCTTCTTTCCAACTCCCTTCTCCTCTTTCCTATCCCCCTCAGTGTCCCCCCCCCCCCCGCCCCGACTAATAAAATTTGCTTAGTCCAATTGATTCCTCCTTCCGAGTCTTCTTCCACACTCATATCTCCTTGTTGGCTACCATTCTAGATTCCCATCATTTATCACCTGGGCTACCCAAACATCTTCTAACTTCTAAATCCCACTTTAATATAGTTGACCAATATTTGGTACAAACATTACTTTCATCATGTCATTCACTCAAGAGTAAGTCGTGATTCTCTGTCTCCCATCTCAGGTCTCGGGGTTTACGTCAACTTAAAAAAGACATACAAAAAATACTTATTATTTTTATGAGTAGGAATGAAATATACCATTATTTTTATCAGTTTCTGTGTTTATTATTTGGGTTCTTACTGAAGTGATTCTTCAGTTAGATTATATTTTTATTGCAGTGAGAGTTTGTAGGTGGAAAATTTCCTTGCCTATTACCTGATTAGGTAGGCATAGGAATTGAGGTGGTGTATGATTATTTTTTGTCTCGGAATGTAGAAGATATTACGTGAGGCCAAGTGTGGTGGCGTGTGTCTATAACCCAACTGCTCAGGAGGCTGAGCTAGGAATCACTTGAGTCCAGGGGTTCAAGACTACTCTGAGCAACATAGTGAGAACTAGTCACAAAAAAAAAAAAAGGCTGATAATTCTGTTTTCAGGCTAATTCATTCATAGAAATTTGTGCTTTTTTTCCCTAGTAACTTTTATCACATTCTAAAATTTGACGACATACTTAGGTTGTGGATTTGTTTTTTGTTTTTTTTGACTCACTTTACTTCTCACATTTCAAAGTGTGAACTCCTATTTCTTCAATTTTTGGAAATTACTAGCCACTAATCTTTTAAGTATTACTTCACTTCCATTAACTCTCTGCTCTTATGAAATTGCGTAGTTATATTTTGAAGTTCTTCCAATATTTCCATGTCTCATAATTGCTCTTTCACAATTTTTTATCCTCAATGATATGTTCTTGATGTAATTTTTCAATTTTCTAAACTTCTTTCGAATGTGCATAGAAGGGATCTCATATATTAAGTATTTCATTTCTTCTTATATTTTTTCATCACCTCCTCTAATTTTATCTGTGCCTGTTTTTGTTTTTGAATGAATGTTACTTCTTTTGTTTTCTTTGTGAAGTACATAAGCCCTTTTTTAGGTTATTATTTTAATTGTGTTAGCAGTATTGACTAACTTCCATTAATTATCTTTCTTCATGGACAGATTCTTACTCCTTTTTTCCTCTCATCATTAACTCTCCTCTCCTTCCTTCCTTGCCTTTACTCCAAGCCTCCTGGAACCCCAGTTAAGACCTAGGTATTACCTGGGTGGTGGGGGAGTACTGCCCTGTGCTATTGGATAGTCATAGGTCTAGCCTCTGCATTTGCCAGCAACCTTGCTCAGGTCAGCTTGGTCAGCATTGCCAGTTTCCTTTATCTCCCTAGGTTTGCAACTTCACAAGAGGCTTAACTTTAGGAAGCAGTTACCATACCTTCAACCATGGGTATGGTTGGTGGAAATACCTGTCTAGCCCTGATTTTCCACAGTGAGCCTGGTCTAGGTATCTGCCATACATGGAACATCCTTGTATGTATGGAACATGCCTTGAGACTCCAAGAGCTTTAATCATTTGGTCCAAGATGATTATCTTGTTTTAGAGTCTGCTATTTTATTATCTTCTTTTTATATTTTTTACTTTCATATTAACAGTGGTAAGAGGAATGTGGTCCTTCTTTTAGGAATCAGTCCATCTTGATCTAAGAATTTTCTTTTCCCTAGTTTTTTGGCTCCTTCATTGGTGACCCACATTCACAGCTCTTATCATTGTTGGGTTCTCAAGTGCACTCAGAGCAAGCAGGTACAAATTGTTCTTGATAATTTCCTCAGAAATAGACTTAACAATGGGAGCATGTTGGTCTCAGAATCTGTATCAAAGTGAGATTAGTACATGACTGGCTTGAGTATGAGCTGAAAAAGCCTCTTTTCCCTGCTTTTCCGAACACCTTTGTCCTTAGCTAGTTTGGCATAGACTGATACCCCAGCATGGAGAAGGGCACAAGGAGGTTGCCTTTGGTTTGGGTTCACCCACACATGATCTTGCCATCTTTTCTTTCATTCTTTTGAGCTTTAAACTTAATTACTTCTAGCTCCTGAACTATGGAATGCGACAACATTGTATATCTTGTTGTGCTCTGTTCCTGAGTATAGAAAGCAATGGAGGTTGAGATCCACCCAAGATACCTACCAATAGAGTTGTACCTACTCTGAGCAAGGACTTTCTAATTTTTAGATTTTGGTTGTCATACAAGAACACATACATCTAAGGTTTCTTTTCAGCTCAGGTCCAACTGTAAACCCTTTGTCATGTTATAAACTGAGTGTTCATGAATGGAGAGTTAGGGCCTGCTACTGGACTCCAGATTATGTGCCACCCACTGACTGCTGCAAAAAATTCTAGAGGTGGGCTTTTCTCATTTCAATGTAGTAGTAGTAACCGGTGAGGTACCAGTTTCTTCTTTAATCTGGTTTAGGTCTCAGACATTTTCTAAGTATGGTGGCACTCCTAAACAGCCAAGTGGCCAGAGCAGTTCCTAACTTTATTTTCTCCAAGGGCCAACTTCTTGTACTCAGTGCTATTGACCCTGTGGACCTGGATCTAGCTCATGCTCCTCAGCGCAGGCCTCATATTTGTGCAGTTACTTTGGGTTAGAAATTGGGCCCAGGGGAGTAATTGCTGGAAATGCAGTTCCCCTCTCCCCAAAAGCATGATAAATATCACCTGTTGAGATAATCAATATTAAGTAATACTATAGCCTGTCTCCTCCTCAGGGACCCTTCTATGCTAGTGCCTAAGATAGCACAGAAGCTTGTGGTTTCCAGAACCAAATGCATGCTTCCTTCCTTTCCTTTTTCTTTTTTTTTTTTTTTGGACTGGAATTCAGCATTCTTACTACATTTTAAAATTGCCAGAACTTGCCAGAGAATTCCTTTAGGGAGGTTTAGGAGGTGACAGAGAGAAAGAGAAACTCATTTATAATAAGAGGAAAAGCAGTAATTATAAAGAAGACAGAGGAAGCTAGAGAAAGCAAATCATATCAAGACTGGGAACAAGTCCAATTCATGCCTAATAGATGTGGGTTGGAAACTTCAACTCAAGAATGTCTAATGCCAGCCACTATCCTTGAACCCAGCTGGCAGGGACAAGGGAATGAGGTGCAGGCAATATAAGGAATCTGCCTTATTGCCAGGATATGTGAGTAGAGGAGTTAAGTCTAGCAAGGTTTAGTTTTAGAACTATGGAGACTTTTGATGAACTTCACTTCTAGAAAGTATGTCAGTAGGCTATACAGAGTTGACAGAACCTGAATGATTGGAGGACAGTATTGCTTTTTAGTGCAAGACAATCTAACTTTTGTTGGGATCTGTTTTCAGGAAGGTACTAAGTACATTTAAAGAAAATACCAACCAAGAAATGTAAAGAAAATATCAACCAAGGATCCTTAAATATAGCAGAGAAGACTTAAATACAGTTCCGATATATTTGTATAAACATGGGTTCCAACATCAGGAAATCTATCAAGTTACTTGTAAGACATTATCTCAGGTGCCTGTTTCCACTCAGACTTGAGAAATAAATGTACAGATATGAATGGCAATGGTGGTACTGGGAGAATGTGTTTATGACTGCAGCATTCAAAGAACAGGAAGTAAAAGTTTATAGGTGATTACCTATATGAAGATGGAGCCTGAGACCCACCAGAAAACAGGGTTTCCATGAGTGCAGCCATCTGGAAAACCGGAGTCCAGAGAAATTTCCCCTCATTGTGCTCATGATTTACAATACATCACTTTCACTCTTCTATTGATTTATGTATCCATTTCTTCTCTTCTAGCCCTACCATTTGACTTCTTATTTACAGCAATTCTTCCCTGCCATCAATCATCAACAGAGCATCTGCAATGCTACCTTCTCTAAAGCATTTGTTTTACCCACTGGTAAATCTGGTAAACAAAATGTGCAGGATTCTGTGAACTTGACATGCATAATCTCATTTCATGATTACAGCAATTATATGATGTAGTTATTCTAAGGGATTTTTTTAATAAGTTTCCAGGTGAGGTTTAAGACATCTGTCTCTTTCTATGTAAAGGTGTTTCTATCTCTTAAGAACAGAGGATTGTGACCACTACTTTAAACCAGACTGATAAGTGTTGCACAAGAAGACTCTGTGAAACATATTTTACAGAAAAATGAATAACACACACTTGGTCTTATTCTTTTTAATAAGCAAACACATCAGGTGTCCTGTTTGAGTCAATGAGTATCAATAGCAAGTAAGGAAATATTGGTATTTTTCTAGGTAGGAGTAATGCGATAACATTCCTTGCCAAGGGTGAGCAGGGGTTGAAAGTGTGGTATTGAATTCACTGAGCACACACTGGTTCAGAAGAAACATGGAAGACCTTTCAATTTATTTTTTCAGTGTTGGACCTGAGTTGGCCAATTTGTAGCAAACTAGGTTATTCAGACTCTATTTTCCAGCTACAGACAGGTAGACCCTTTGATCTGAGATGTTTTGCTTTGCTTAGAGTCCATAGCCAAAGGGCAGCTGCACACTGTTAGCAGAGATGAAATGTTGCAAACCTGGAAGGAAATAAAGGGAGTAACCCCCTTTGTGAGTCCTTACCTGTGTGCCTTAGATTAACAGATAAGACTCCAAAAATAGAGTAGAGTTTTATGAAATTGTTTATTTACGTAGAGAGGGGTAGAAGGAGAAAGAGAAAGGGAAAGAGGGAAGATTATTGGCTAGTGTGTGAATGGATGCAGTCTATCCAACTGTAGGTTTCTAACAGCTACAGAAGATTGGCAGCTGAATGGGGCAAGTAGGGAGCTTTGCAGGGAACTGTGATTCCCCTTCTTGGCTGTAGAAGTCTGTAGAGGCCTCTGGGGTCTTCACTCCTGGTTGTAGTACTCCCAAGTCAAAGATGCCTACTTGGTTTCCCTTCCTTTCCCTATCCAACATGGCTGTCTTGCTGCTTCTTTCCAGCAGCCCGTTGTTCAGGAAGTCTGGTCTATGGAATACCACAAATTGTTTTATTTTATTTTATTTTATTTTATTTTTTTAATTTTTTTATAATCAAATAGTTTATATATATATATATACATTTCATATCTTTGTAATACCGGGATTCACCCCCCCACCCTCCCTGACCATTCCCCCTCTGTCCCGCCACCCCGAGTTGTAACCATTTGGTGTCTGTCTTTATCTTTTTAACTTGTTTCTGCTAATGTGATTTCTTTTAGGTGTGTCCATGGTTT